>CAUYQU010067211.1:0-24660 GCA_963574635.1 Cheracebus regulus | reverse complement strand
CCGTGTTGCTCCTTCTCCGGGAATCTCCCAGTCTGTGGGCATCAAAAATTCGTCTGCAATTGCGGCATCCACTCACTCTCTGCGCTTTCACTGGGAGCTACAATCCTGAGCTGCTGCTACGCGGCCATCTTGGTTCTCTCCCATTATTTTCTTTAATCATTCACTGATGGACACTTAGGTTGATTACATATCTGTCTTATTGTGAATAGTGCTGCAATAACCATTGAAGTGCAGGTGTCCTTTTTATATAATAATTTCTTTTCTTTTAGGTAGATACCTAGTAGTGGGATTGCTGGATGGTAGTTCTATTTCTAGTTCTCCGAGATGTCTCCATACTGCTTTTCATAGCAGTTGTATGAATTTACATTCCCATAAACGGTGTCAAAGTGTTTCTTTACTATTCTCTACATCCTCAACAAATCTATTACATTTTTTCCATTTTATAACTAGCCATATTCTGACTTGGGTCAGATGACATCTCACTGTGGTTATAATTTGCACTTCCCTGATGATTAGGAATGTTGAGCATCTTTTCTATGCTTCTTACTCATTTGTATTGCTTTTTTTGAAAAATATCCATTCAAGTTCTTTGCCCACTATTTTTTTTAACTTTTATTTTAGATTCAGGGTTACATGTGAAGGTTTGTTGCATAGTAAACTTATGTTACAGGGTTTGTCATACAGATTATTTCATCATTCATGTACTAAGCCTAATACCCAGTAGTTATTTTTTCTGCTCCTTCACTTCCTCCCACCCTCAACCCTTTGAAAGGCTCAGTGTGTGTTGTTTCCGTCTATGTGTACATGCGTTCTTTTTTTTATTATTATACTTTAAGTTCTGGGGTACATATGTAGATCTTGCAGGATTGTTACATAGGTATACACATGCCATGGTGGTTTGCTACCTCCATCGCCTCATCACCTAAGTTATGTATTTCTCCTAATGCTATCCTCCCCAATCTCCCCACCCACTGCTACCCTTCCCTAGCCCTCCAACCCCCAACAGACCCCAGTGTGTGCTGTTCCTCTCCCTATGTCCATGTGTTCTCATTGTTCAACACCCACTTATAAGGAAGAACATGTGGTATGAGTTTTCACTTTTCTCAGAATGATGCTTTCCAAATTCATCCATGTTCCTGCAAAGGACATGAACTTATCCTTTTTTATGGATGCATAGTATTCCATGGTGTATATGTGCCACATTTTCTTTATCCAGTCTATTGTCGATGGGCATTTCGGTTGTTTCCAAGTCTTTGCTATTGTAAACAGTGCCGCAATGAACATGCATGTGCATGGGTGTCTTTATAATAGAACGATTTATAATCCTTTGGGCATATACCCAGTAATGGAATTGCTGGGTCAAATGGAATTTCTATTTCTAGATCCTTGAGGAATTGCCACACTGTCTTCCACAATGGTTGCACTAATTTTCATTCCCACCAACAGTGTAAAAGCATTCCTATTTCTCCACATCCTCTCTAGCATCTGTTGTCTCCAGATTTTTTAATGATAGTCATTCTAACTGGTGTGAGATGGTATCTCAAGGTGGTTTTGATTCACATTTCTCTAATGACCAGTGATGATGAGCATTTTTTCATATGTTTGTTGGTCGAATAAATGTCTTCTTTTGAAAAATGCCTGTTCATATCCTTCACCCACTTTTTGATGGGGTTGTTTGGTTTTTTTCTTGTAAATTTGTTTATGTTCTTTGTAGATTCTGGATATTAGCCCCTTGTCAGATGGATAGATTGCAAACATTTTTTCCCCATTCTGTTGGTTGTCAGTTCACTCCAATGATTGTTTCTTTTACTATGCAGAAGCTCTGGAGTTTAATTAGATCCCATTTGTCTATTTTGGGGTTTGTTGACATTGCTTTTGGTGTTTTAGACATGAAGTCTTTGCCTATGCCTATGTCCTGAATGGTATTGCCTAGGTTTTCTTCTAGAGTTTTTATGGTGTTAGGTCTTATGTTTAAATCTTTAATCCATCTGGAGTTAATTTTTGTATAAGGTGTAAGGAAGGGGTCCAGTTTCAGCTTTCTGCACATCATTAGCCAGTTTTCCCAATACCATTTATTAAACAGACAATCCTTTCCCCATTGCTTGTTTTTGTCAGGTTTGTCAAAGATCAGATTGTTGTAGATGTATGGTGTTACTCCCAAGGCCTCTGTTCTGTTCCATTGGTCCATATTTCTATTTTGGTACCAGTACCATGCTGTTTTAATTATTGTAGCCTTGTAATATAGTTTGAAGTCAGGTAGCATGATGCCTCCACCTTTGTTCTTTTTGCTTAGGATTGTTTTGGCTATGTGGGCTCTTTTTTTATTCCATATGAATTTAAGGTGGTTTTTTCCAGTTCTGTGAAGAGGTCAATAGTAGCTTGATGGGGATAGCATTAAATCTATAAATTACTTTGGGAAGTATGGCCATTTTCAGGATATTGATTCTTCCTAATCATGAGCATGGAGTGTTTTTCCATCTGTTTGTGTCCTCTCTTAATTCCTTGATCAGTGGTTTGTAGTTCGCCTTAAAGAGATCTTTTACCTCCTTTGTTAGTTGCATTCCTAGGTATTTTATTCTCTTTGTAGCAATTGTGAATGGGAGTTCACTCATGATTTGGCTCTCTGTTATTGGTGTATAGGAATGCTTGTGATTTTTGCACATTGATTTTGTATCTGAGACTTTGCTGAAGTTGCTTATCATCTTGAGATTTTGGGCTGAGAGGATGAGGTCTTCTAAATATACAATCATGCCATCTGCAAATAGAGACAATTTGACTTCCTCTTTACCTGTTTGAATACCCTTTATTTTGTTTTTTCTTGCCTGATTGCTCTGTCTAGAGCTTCCAATACTATATTGAATAGGAATGGTGAGAGAGGGCACCCTGGTCTAGTGCCAGTTTTCAAAGGGAATGCTTCCAGTTTTTGCCCATTCAGTATGATATTGGCTGTGAGTTTGTCATAGATAGCTTTGATTATTTTGAGATACCTTCCATTGATACCTAGTTTACTGAGAGTTTTTAGCCTAAAGGGCTGTTGAATTTTGTGGAAGGTCTTCTCTGCATCTATTGAGATAATCATGTGGTTTTTGTCTTTGATTCTGTTTATGTGATGGATTATGTTTCTAGATTTCCGTATGTTGAACCAGCCTTGCATTCCCAGGATGAAGCCTACTTGATCGTGATGGATAAGCTTTTTCATGTGCTATTGCCTTTGGTTTGCCAGTATTTTATTGAATATTTTTGCATTGATATTCATCATGGATATTGGTCTGTAGTTTTCTTTTTTAGTTGTGTATCTGCCAGGTTTTGGTATCAGGATGATTGATATTTGTCTCATAAAATGAGTTAGGGATGATTCCCTCTTTTTGTGTTGTTTGGAATAGTTTCAGAAGGAATGGTACCAGCTCCTCTTCATATGTCTAATAGAATTTGGCTGTGAACTGTCTGGACCTGGACTTTTTTTTGATTGGTAGGCTATTAATTGCTGCCTCAACTTCAGACCTTGCTATTGGTCTTTTCAGGGATTCAACTTCTTCCTGGTTTAGTCTTGGGAGGGTGTAAGTGTTCCAGAATTTATCCATTTCCTCTAGATTTACTGGTTTATGTGCACAGAGTTGTTTGTAGTAATCTCTGATGGTAGTTTGTATTTCAGTGGAATCAGTGGTGATATCCCCCTTATCATTTTTTACTGCATCTATCTGATTCTTCTCTCTTTTTTTTTTTTATTAGTCTGGCTAGTGGTCTATTTTGTTGACCTTTTCAAATAACAGCCCCTTGATTTACTAATATTTGAAGGGTTTTTTGTGTCTCTACCTTCTTCAGTTCTGCTCTGATCTTAGTAATTTCTTGTCTTCTGCTAGTTTTTGAATTTGTTTGATCTTGCTCCTCTAGTTCTTTTAATTGTGATGATAGGGTGTCAATTTTAGATCTTTCCTTGCTTCTCATTTGGGCATTTAGTGCTATAAATTTCCCTCTAGACACTGCTTTTAATATTTCCCAGAGATTCTGGTATGTTGTGTCTTCATTCTTATTGGTTTCAAAGAACATCTTTATTTCTGCCTGCATTTCGTTATTTATCCAGTAGTCATTCAGGAGCAGGTTGTTCAGTTTGCATGTAGTCATGTGGTTTTGAGTGAGTTTCTTAATCCTGAGTTCTAATTTGATTGCACTGTGGTCTGAGAGACTGGTTGTTATGATTTCTGTTCGTTTGCATTTGCTGAGAGTCATTTATTTCCAATTATGTGGTCAATTTTAGAGTAAGTGCGATGTGGTGCTGAGAAGAATGTATATTCTGTGGTTTTGGTGTGGAGATTTCTGTACATGCCTATTAGGTCTGCTTGCTCCAGATCTGAGTTCAAGTCCTGGATAACCTTGTTAATTTTCTGTCTCATTGATCTGTCTAATATTGACAGTGGAGTGTTAAAGGCTCCCACCATTCTTGTGTGGGAGTCTAAGTTTCTTTGTATGTTCTTAAGAACTTTCTTTATGTATCTGGGTGCTACTGTATTGGTTGCATATATATTTTGTACAGTTAGCTCTTCATGTTGCATTGATCCCTTTACCATTATGCAATGCCCTTCTTTGTCTCTTTTGATCTCTGTTGGTTTAAAGTCCATGTATCAGAGACAAGGATTGCAACTCCTGCTTTTTTTGCTCTCCATTTGCTTGGTAAATCTTCCTCCATCCCTTTATTTTGAGTCTATGTGTGTCTTTGCACACGAGATGGGTTTCCTCAACACAGCACACTGATGGGTCTTGACATTTTATACAATTTGCCAGTCTGTGTCTTTTGATTGGGGCATTTAGCAAATTTATATTTAAGGTTAATATTTTTATGTGTGAATTTGATCCCGCCATTTTGATACTAGCTGGTTGTTTTGCTCATTAGTTGACACAGTTCTTCATTGTGTCAATGGTCTTTACCATTTGGAACATTTTTGCAATGGCTAGTACTGGTTGTTCCTTTCCATGTTTAGTGCTTCCTTCAGGAGCTCTTATAAGGCAGGCCTGGTGGTGATGAAATCTCTGAGCAATTGCTTGTCCACAAAGGATTTTATTTCTCCTTCACTTATGAAGTTTAGTTTGGTTGTATATGAAATTCTGGATTGAAAGTTCTTTTCTTTAAGAGTGTTGAATATTAGCCCCCACTCTCTTCTGGTTTGTAGGGTTTCTGCTGTGAGATCCACTGTAAGTCTGATGGGCTTCCATTTGTGAGTAACCTGACCTTTCTTTCTGTCTGCCCTTAGCATTTTTTCCTTCATTTCAACCCTGGTGAATCTGACAATTAGGTACCTTGGGGTTGCTCTTCTTGAGGAAGATCTTTGTGGTGTTCTCTGTATTTCCTGGATTTGAATGTTGGCCTGCCTTGCTAGGTTGGGGAAGTTCTCCTGGATAATATCCTGAAGAGTGTTTTCTAGGTTGGATTCATTCTCCCTGTCACATTCAGGTAAACTGATCAAGCATAGATTAGGCCTTTTCACATAATCCCATATTTATTGGAGGCTTTGTTCATTTCTTTTCACTCTTTGTTCTCTTTTCTTGCCTTCTCATTTTATTTCATTGAGTTGATCTGAAATCTCTGATATCCTTTCTTCTGCTTGATCGATTTGGCTATTGAAACTTGTGTATGCTTCGCAAAGTTCTTGTGCTGTATTTTTCAGCTACATCAAGTAATTTATGTTCTTCTCTAAGCTGGTTATTGTAGTTAGCAATTCGTCTAACCTCTTTTCAAGGTTCTTAGTTTCTTTGCATTGGGTTAGAACATGTTCCTTTAGCTCAGAAAAGTTTGTTATTACCCACCTTCTGAAGCCTGCTTCTGTCAATTCATCAAACTCATTCTCCATCCAGCTTTGTTCCCTTGCTGGTGAGGAGTTGTGATGGAGGAGGAGAGGCATTCTGATTTTTGGTGATTTCATCCTTTTTGCACTGGTTTCTTCCCATCTTCATGGATTTATCTACCTTTGGTCTTTGAAGTTGGGTACTTTCGGATGGGATCTCTGAGTGGACGTCCTTTCTTGATGTTGAAGCTTTCTTTATGTTTTTTAGTTTTCCTTCTAACAGTCAGGCCCCTCTGATGTAGGACCGCTGGAGGTCTACTCCACACCCTGCTGGCTTGGGAATCACTTGGGGATGATGCAGAACAGCAAGGATTGCTGCCTGTTCCTTCCGCTGGTAGCTTCATCTCAGAAGGATACCCGCCAGATTTCAGTCACAGCTCTTCTGTATGAGGTGACTCTTTGGATAGACAGGGGTCAGGGAACCACCTGAGGAGGCAGTCTGTCCCTTGTTAGAGCTCAAGTGCTGTGCTGGGAGCTCCCTTGCTCCCTTCTGAGCTGCTGGGCAGGGACATTTAAGTCTGCTGCAGGGGAATTCACAACCACCTCTTTTCCCAGGTGCTCTGTCCTGGGAAGGTGGGGTTTATTTATAAGTTCCTGATAGGCTGCTGCCTTTTTTCAGAGATGCCCTGCCCAGCAAGGAGGGAATCTAGTCACAGTCTGCCTGCAGAGGCACTGCTGAGCTGCTGTGAGCTCCGCTCTGCTGCTGTGTAAATTTCTTAGTGCTTTTGTTTACACAGGTAAGGTTAGAGCTGCCTGGATAATGAAGGATGCCCCTCCTCCCACCAAGCTTGACCGTCTTGGGTCAGTTCAAACTGCTGTGCTGGCTGCGAAAATCCCAAGCCAGTGGGATTGTTTACTAGTCTCCCCGAGACAGCTCACCTCGCTTCCCGCCTTTAGCCTCCTTTCTCTCAGGGGTATGGGCAGCTCTGTCTCACAGGCACTCCAGGCTCCAGTGAAAACGGCCTCTCAGATTTGTGCTGGGAACTTGTGGTGCTGGCTAAATTGGCCACGTAGATTTGTGCTGGAAACCCATGGTGCCTGTCATTTGCCCACTTCTTAATGGATTTTGTTTTTTTGTTGTTTGAGTTCTCTATAAATTCTGGATATCAGTCCCCTATCAGATGCATAGTTGGCAAATATTTTATTCTATTCTGCAAGTTGTCTGTACACTCTGTTAATTATTTCCTTTGCCAAGGAAAAGCTATTTAGTTTAATTTAGTCCTACTTGTCTATTTTTGTTTTTATTAGTTGTGTTTTTGAGGTCTTAGTTATAAATTCTTTGCCTAGCCCAATGTACAGACATGTTTTCCCTAGTATTTTCTAGTATTTTAATCACATCACGTCTTATATTTAAGACTTTAATCCAAATTGAGTTTATTTTTGTATATGGTGAGAGATAGGGGTCTAGTTTCATTCTTTTGCATATGGCTATCCAATTTTCCTACCACCATTTATTGAAAACAGTGTCCTTTCCCCATGCTGTTTGGGTTCTTATAGCCTTGTGGCAAAACCTGAGGTCAGTTTTCTTCTCTTTGCTTAGAATTGCTTTAGCTATTCGGGCTCTTTAATGATTCCATATAAATTTTAAGATAAGATTTTATAATTCTGTGAAAAATGATGTTTGTATTTTGATAGAAATTGTATTAAATCTATAGATTGCTTTGGGCATATGGTCATTTTAATAATATTAATTTTTCCAATCCATGAGCATGGCATGTTTTTCTATTTGTTTGTGTCATCTACAATTTCATTCATCAGTATTTTGTAGTTTCCCTTGTACGGATATTTCATCTTCTTGATTAAATATATTCCTGGCTATTTTATCTTTTTTAGCTATTGTAAATGGGATTACATTCTTGATTTCATTTTTAGCTTGACCATTACTGGTGAGGAGAAATACTACAGATTTTTGTACATTGATTTTGTATACTAAAACTTTCTAACTACATTTATCAAATCTAAGAGTTTTTGGAGGAATCTTTAGAATTTTCTAACTAAGTATAAGATCATATCATCAATGAACAGAAATAATTTCACTTCCTTTTTTCCAACTTGAATGCCTTTTATTTCTTTCTCTTGCCTGATTGCTCTGGCTAGGACTTCCATTCTAAGTTGACTAGGAGTGGCAAAGTGGACATTTTTATCTTCTTGTAGTTCTTAGAGGGATTGCTTCAAACTTTTCCCCACTCAGTATGATGTTGGTCATGGGTTTGTCATATATGCTCTTTATTAAAAAGGTATGTTCCTTCTATGCCTAGTTTGTTGAAGGTGTTTATAGTGAAAGGATGCTGGAAATTATCAAATTCTTTTTTCTGCATTTATCAATACTATCATATGGTTTTGTCCTTAATTCTGTTTGTGTGATGAACCATATTTATTGATTTGCAAATGCTGAACAATCCTTGCATATCTGGGAGGAGGGGGGAACCATTTGATCATGATGTATTATCTTTTCAATGTGCTTTTGGATATGATTAGCTAGTATTTTGATGAAGATTTTTGGATGTTTGTTCATTCATCTCAAATTTTCTAGGTGTGTTCGGTGGCAAAGAATCTCTATAGTTTCCTTGGTTATAAATAGCCTTAGACATTGGCTTTCTCAAATGTTGGTTGGATTAGTAGTAGTGGTGTACCAGGTGGGTGAGCAGGCTCATGGCCTCTTGAGAAGCTGAAGTGTCATAGAAGATAGTGGTAGGAAAAGTTGTGTGAAGCTTGTTTCCAAATCCTATGCACTTCTGCCAGTAAATTTTGTGTTGGGTTGTGTAGGCTGAATTTCAGGCCAACAGTTCATGCTTGCAGGTAAGATCTGTCTGTAGTGATAGCAATAGGGTTTATACTTGGTCTTTTTCAATCAGGAAAAATAATCCACTGTCCCAGGCAATTGGTTAAGCCATGGAACACTTAGTGATCTGGGGCATGTGGTCCAGCATTGTGAGAAGGTTGTGGGGGTAAAGTTGGGTGAAGCTGCAAAGGGCAATGGGAGAATTCTGCACTCAGGCCCCACAATGGTGTGTACAAGCATGAGCTCTGATGGGAATTCAGGAGCAGTTGGCAGGCACCTTGGAGATATTCCTGAATGAGAAGCAGAGCAATTATTGCTGCATCAAGTTGGCACAGGAAGGGAAAGGCAGCCCAGGCCCCTAGTCTAGGCAAGCGAGTATAGGACCCACCTCCCTCCTCTCATTCTTTAGACCTAGCAGGGCTCACTCCACAACCCAATCAAAGGAACAAGTTGAGACACTCAGTAAAATCATGTGCAGTTTACCTTTAGTCTGCAAAGCCACAATGGCTGGGCTGCATAACTTGCCATCTGGGCAAACACATGCCTCTCTGGAAAATCTCCTTCTGCTCCACCCATGAAGGGAGAGACCCCATTAAAATGCCCACAGCTGGACAAATGCCACACTCATCTCTCAGTTTTAGCTGTGGGAGCCCCTCTGATGCCCCAAACCCAGTATTACAATCCCCTGTCCAAGACCCTTCAACACCCAAGTCTTCCACTGTTGCTAGGTCACAGAATCCCACTTAGCTTGGTATGAGATAGGACTGAGAATCACATTTTTCTATCAGGTCTCAAGTATTGGAAAATGCTTGGGGCGCTTCCTAGTGATGTCCCTTCTCACAGTGTTTTAGCTTCTCTCCAAGTTAGATCCAGGGCTTGGGAAGGACAAGGTATTCTCCCATAAACTGGATTGTACGATTTTCCAGTGGAAATGTGAATTGCAAAGGGATACTTTTTATCCCTCTCCTATATTGGGACTTCACTCACAGTTCTGAGTCAGACACCACCACACAGGCTGCCCACTTACTGTCTCTTCCCCAGTATCTAAAGATTTGGTTCACTTTATGTTGAATTTCTGTGTTCCTGCTTGGATAAAGGTTCACATTGTGAATTTCTACACACTATTTTACTTCTTCCAAGTGGGTGAGGCACGCTAGAAAACCCTCTTATCTGCCATCTTCTATATTAGCTTTTGGTAATGTCTTTAACTACATAATAAGAGGCCAGGGCTTTAATTCTCTATTCAGTACTATTTCCCTCAAAATCACAATTTAGAAAATACAATGCTCTCATTTTTAGATTAATTATATATTCATCAAAGAAAATTACTACTGAATATTTTACTGATAGCCACTTTCCAGAAAAATAATCTTTCCTAAGCAGTCATTAAAAAGTAGATAAGATGCTCAGTTTTGACAACCATGCTTGAGATATAATGAAAAATATCCTTATAATTTAATATATCAACTATATCTGGAGAATAGCAAGTCAGTCCTTGCTTTCTTTTCTTTCAGAATGAGAAAATGGAGATAAAGATAATTTTCTCTTAGTTTTCTGTTCCACTTAAAATTTAACTTTCACATTCCAGCTATAGACAGGAAGTGATTATTTACCCTGGATGTGAACTTGAACTTGTCTTTCTTTGTTGAGATGTATTATGCATAGAATAAGTGAACCAGAAAATTAGAAGGCAGTCAAAAAAGTCCAAGTTACCATTTTTAAACTTACAGGCAAAGCATATAAAATTAGAAGCCAGTAAAAAATCCAAGTTACCAATTTTTAAATTTACAGGCAGAGTATATCAAACTATCTTCTAAATGTGATAAATGAAAAACTAAGGATACAGCTTACTCATATCATTGTGCGCCTCTCCAGTAAGAAAGATGTTAAAAGTTTACGGTATACTAATCCAAATTATCTAAAACAAATAGTATGTTTTGGAGAAAGTTTAAAATAGCTTTAGATTAAGAATGAACAACTTGAGTGTGATTTTAATTTAAAGGTAAAAGCCTGTGTATTTTACATATTATTTGATATTCACAGCTTTTTCTCATACAAGTACCAGACAGTGCTGTGAGCTTTTGATATATTATTATCATTATTTTTACTTTAACTGGAATGCCCATTAATGTAAACTGTATTTATTTATATCCTTTAATTTTTGCTAGTTTTGTTTTTGGGCAAAAGGAAATTATCTTAAAAGGAAAAAAAGAATTATTTGAAATTTAATATTTAACTCCATTAATATAAGAAAAAAATCTTTGGTTATTTATTCAAGGAGCAAAATATCAAAAAAAGGATCCTATAGAGTATAGCTCTGTGTGTGTGTGTGTGTGTGTGTGTATGTGTGTGCACGTGTGTGTGTTCCTATCAGATTTAACATTTTTTAAAAGTTCTTCCTTTTAAATACACATACACACACATGCACGTGCACATACACACACACACACACACACACACACCAGATTTATGCTTTTAAAGAACAGTTAACCCTTTTAAGAACAGTTCATGAGCCTGTAAAGAGATGATGATAGTATCGGTTATACTATAGGTTATAGAAGGTTATAGAATCTACCTTCTATCCAGAGAAGCAAAAATAAGAACTAAAACATCATTATTATAAAAACTAGTTAGCAGTGCTAATACATAATATAAATGTCAAGTATATTTTTGGTCTGTGTAGAATGTAGATTTTCTAAAATCTACTTAGATCAGTAAAAAGCAAATCATTTATTAACCATAGGAAAAAGTCATTAGATTTCAAGCTCACACCAAACATGCAATAATAAATTCCAGATAAAGTAGAGATATAAATATAAAATATAAAACTATAAAAGTACTAGAAGAAAATTTGTGATTAGTTCAATAATCTTGAATGAGAATTGTTTTTTTATAAAATACAAAAATATCCAAAAAGTAAGAAGAGTGATATATTTGACTAAATAAAAAGTTTCTATGGTTAATATTATCATTAAAAAATTTAAAATAATAATAGAAAACTGGCAAAAATATTTTCAGCGTACATGAAAGATAAATATTAGTGTCCTTCTTCAATAAAGATCACTTATAAATCATATAGGCAGAAAATAAGTAGAGAATATGTGCAGACATTTCATAAAATGAGAACTGCCAATGGCCAAAAACATATTTAAATGTTTTAACTAATTAATAATTGAAGAAATACTAGTTAAAATCATAATAGCAAATATTTTTCACCTATCCTATTGGCAGATCTGATAACACATATTGATAAGAATATGGAATGAGGAAATGCTTCCTGGCACTACAACATGCTCCAGGCTCAAACCATATGTTCCCTGGCCCAAGCTTAGTATCAGTCATTGCTCCAGGGAGCCCTGTTTTCTTTTATTGAAGGATGAATGCCACCACTTTTAACACCTTTAAATGCCATGTCAACGTGTGAAATAAAATTTTATAATGTTAAAAGACATTAATTAATGTACTGAGAAATCTTCTAAGATATAAATAGAATATTTATATAATGCTGATAGTACAGGAGAAATGGAGATACATAACTTTTCCTACTACAGATTACACATTTATATGCACAAATGTAGTACTGCCCCACATTCTTATATACTCTTACCTTGAGTATATTCCTTATTCTCAACAAAACTACTAGACACACACCTAACAGTGTGTGTACAAGAAATCTTGCTTCTTCTCAAAGGCTCTCCAAACTATAAGGTATCCCCAAAGACCATGGCAAAGAAATGAATACAACTCAGTGGCTGGATTCCCAGCTCAATAGAGGTTTTTTCCCTACGCCCAGAGCCTAGGAGAAGAACAAGACTCTCAAAAAGACCTCTAAAATTCTAGATTCTCAAAGCTCAAATTGTAAAAGGGTATCTTTAAAAAACATAAGGAGTATAGCATCTCTAGCATGGGTTCCCAGCAGTATGAAACAGAACAATAGCCAGATCATAATGGTGCATAAATGTACTATTTATTTTTTATGTCATTAGAGTCAATTAGGTATCAAAAAATTAACATGTTCAAAGTTAAAGATGGGTTATTAAATTATTGAAAAGTACACTTTTAAATAAGCTCTGATATCTAAGAAAAAGATAACTAGTAAATTAACCATAAAAAATCTCATTTTTACTAATTGAGAATATTTTAATAATATATCTTAATATGACTCTGCTAATAAAAGAACAATGTGTCCATCTTGTCATATTAGTTCATAAGGTCAGTTTCTAAAAATAAATGTGATTAAATATAGATTCAAATTGTGGGGTCTGTAATGGGTAAAAAGACATATTCTTACACAGAAATCATTTCAAGTTTAAAAGTCATTTAATCTTCTTCTAATCCTGATAACAATTATTTTGACTAAACTACATTATAAAGGAACTGAAGTGTCTTTGAAAATTTCCCTCGTCATGTATCTGTCTAACCTTTTATTCCTTTTCACAACTTCCTTTCTCATGCTTACTCTTTGAGGATCAAAGTGTCCACTTAGCATCCTGACTATACTTACTTCCCCCTGAAAGAAGCCCTTGCTCCATCTTCCTTTCTCTCTGTATCTTTAGAATAAGTATAGGAGGAAATTAAGTGTGTCATGGAAAGTGCTCTTAGAGTTTCTGTATCATATCGCAAAGTTCAGTAACCTGTAAGGCCAACTATTGATATAGGAAATGTACTCTGCTGAAATTCTCTGTAAAAATAAGACATCTTTGATAATACTAGTTTTCACCCAGGATCCTCATTATAAAAATGGTCAGTAAACCAAGGGAGATTCTCTATCGAAGAAGAGAAAAAAAGGCTTTTGAGGGAGAGTCTTAACTTTGAGCTTACTTTTGATACAGACTGACTGAATGACCTGGTGGAAATTAATAAAACTTCCTGGGCTTTAGTATTTTTACCTAAAAAATTAGAATAACACCTCCTCTTTCAGGACTGTTAAAAGAACCAAAACGAAATGACATATATAAACTGACTTTAGTAGTGCTAGTATTGTAATCATGATTAATATAGCTAATTACTGAAATAAAATTGTTTGAAACTCTAAGATTCACAACAACCAAATGCAGCAGATTTAATTTGTATTCCCTTTTGCAGATGAAGACACTAGGCACAGAGAATCTATGTAACTGAACCAAGGCCACACAGCTAGGGTGTGACCAACCTAGCATCTGAGTACAGATACTATCCCTCTCTCCAGAGTCTAATTTTCAACACATTGCAATCCTGTATCGTTAATTTTAAGGTAACCTAACCCTACTTAAAAATATTTCTTAAATACGTATTTGTTTGTATCTAATATTAGGAGTTGCACACAATGAAAGTGAAGCAAGTTAGTCTAGGAATGAGAATTTCCTTCTGCATTTTATATTCTACCCTTGAAGAAAAAAATAGAAGTTAAGGCTAGATGAATAGCAAGAATGTACTGGATCAAAATCTATTATAAAATAAGAGATAAAGAGATAATTTGGTCCTGGTTAACACAATCCAGAGAAAAGAATGATTCATCTCCCTAAATGAGATAAAAGTTTATATCAATAGTAGCCAAACTCCTACACCTCTGACTTGTGAGAAAATAAGTCAATAAAAGACAAGCTTCTAGTGTTTGAAGTAACAGCCTAAGGAATGGAGGGCTAGAGAAGATAGCCTTGCTCTAATAGACATCCCTGCTAGGGCAGGGATGAGAAGTACTTAGAAAGTTTAAGCTGTTGTCATAGACTGAGGATGCTGTTAGGTGAATCATATCCTTATCTTGAGGCTAAGCCTTGGATATCAAATGTTAGTTCTCAGGTTACACCAAGATGGAAAAAATGTTAGCCACAGGGCTAATCCTTCATCTAGAGGAACCATTATGCATCAAAGGAGTAAATTACACAGCCTACAAGAATCAACCATCTTGGGTCAGAAATTAGAGAATTGTATGCTTGTGTGTACAGAGGGTGGAAGGGAGGGAGAGTAAGGGGATGGAACTCTGTGATACTGTCACAGGATCCTTAGATGTCACTCTTCCAGACAGAAACCTCTGTGGCTGGTGGCACCCTTACCTGAGTTTTGCTTGGGCCTGCTGGGCTCATTCTGCCCATTTGGAGTGGCAGGCTGTCTCAGCTCTTGCTACAGCCCAGATCCCACACCCCCAAAGGCAAGCCAGGAGCAGAGAGGTGAGAGGTGTGTGAGACAGTGAGCACAAGGTCCAGCCACTGTGCACAGTCAGGCATGCTGGCTGCTCTCCAGGCACTAGCACAGGCACTGGCTCCATGCAAGCCTGCAGCGGGATCAGATGCACTGCAAGCAGCTTCTGCTGTGGGCACCCTAATCTGGATAAGGGGAAAGCAGTGGTGCCCAAAAGCTTGGAGACATCAGAAACCACACAGCCCCAAAGAGGGTTTCACAGCCCTGGCTTGGGGAGCTGCTAGGTCTGGGCTCCCTGAAGAGCTGAAGCTCTTCTCTCCTCACCACCTGCAATGTAGTGAGCAAGGGGGCATTTTAGCCCTGTTTGAATTATAGCTCTTTTAGTCCCCTGCCACTTAGTGGGTCCCAAGTTCTTGTCTCGCATCCAGGAAGAAAGGTATGTGGATAAGCCAGGCAGAGAGGAATTTTATTGGGTGACAGAACAGAGAACAGCTCTCAGAAGACTCAAAGTGGGTAGCTCCTTTCCTCAGGCAGGTTGTCCTGATGAGTGTCCAGCTCTCAGCAGAGAGGAGTCCTGAAGTGGGTAGCTCCTATCTGCAAGCAGGTCATCTGGATAAGTCAAGGAAACCCAAATTGTGTATCTCCTTCCTGCAGCTGGTAGTCTCAATGTCTATGTGAGTTTGGCTGTGTCCATCCAGGAGTTATTGTGGGCTCAGAAGAGAGGAAGTACGTGCTGACTAGTACTTTGGGCAACCATAGGTGGGCCCAGAAAAAGCACTGTAAGTGCTCACTCCCGGTTGTGGACTCTACCCAGAATTGGCAGCCTGGCCCCCAGGCTTCAGGCCATGCCTGGCTTGAAGATGGGGCTTCACCAGGGACTCACACTTTTCTGCCCAGTAGCCTGTCTGCTTCCTGCCACGATCTACACGTCATCCACGCCACACAGGTTGTTTGTGTTGAGGGGTACCTGCAGCCAGAGCCAAGCTACCCTCAGTACCCTTTTGGCCTCTCCCATGCTTGTTTGTGGCCAATGTCCAGAGGGGGCTGAGATGGCAGGGGGCTGGTGTGTCAGCACCACCCATGCCCATGCACACCTGGCTGTGTTGTAACAGCACCTGGGCTCAGCTACAACTTTGCTGTGCCTCGGAGTGGGTGACAGGATCAGGGAGTGGCCAGGCATTGGGAGCAGGCACTTCTGACCCTGCAGAGGTAGGGTGGCTTCCTGAGCCCCTGAGAGTGTATGGATGCCCAGGTTCAGAGCTGCAGCAGGGTGGCTGCAGCTATGCCCCAGAGCACGGGACTCCTGGCCCACCACTTGGTAAGGGGCAAGGCTCCTGTCTGTTTTCTGCCCACTGGCTCTAGGAGCATGCAGCCCTGGCTGTGACTCTCCTGCTGCCCTGGCCACACCTCCCCTACTGCAGCCATCATCTTCACAGCAGCCTCTCCAGATGGGCCACTGCTGCCACCAATATCATTTCTGTTTTTTCCATCCATGTACCAAACAAGCAGACTAGTGATTCTGTATGTGTATATGTGAACATAAATGATGATGATGGGTATTGCTTTCTTTTTTTGAAATGCAAAAGAATGATTAATTTTTCAAAAAAAAATTTAAAAGACTAACAAAAAGTTACTAAAATCTACCCAGAAGACATTCTATAGCAAACATGTACTGCTTCTAGAAACTCCATAGGGTTATTAAGTTATTAAAAGAACTATAGGAATTTTATATAACACAGAATAAGCCATAGTTAATATGTGGCCTTGAGACAATTATTTAATTCCTTCAAGAGTATTAAGGCAACTTGCATGTTTCCATACATATTCACATCCTTCCTTGCTGTGCAAATTCTAAAATATTTTCTTGGACTTTGTCTTTCAAAGTGAAAGTGTGTGTGTGTGCCTTCCAGTTTCTGATAACACTATTTGTGAGTAATAATGCACTCATTTTTGTTTCATGTAGCAACACATTTTCTTCTGTTCTCTTTTTGTCATCTCAAAAATGGGTACTGTCAGTCAGTTTCTGAAGAAAAACGCAATATATAAAGTATAAGCACACTCTTTAGGGATGATCCAACAGTGTCTTTTGATGGATTATTCCAGACAATACATATCAATGTTCTTATATTTCATCATCAGATCAAATGCATCATTTATCCAGGGTTTATTCTCCAGGAAGACTAAGTTCCAAGAAAGCAATAAACATCATTTTTATTTTGACATGCATTACAAATGTCAGTGGAAGATATGTCATATGCTAGGCAACATTGCAGCTGAGATACCATATAAATGAAAATTGTAAACCAATGTTTATTGCTTTAGTTATTGCTTGTTTGATAAAATAAATGTATATAAATTTTATCTTGTATATACTTAGAAAAAATATTATCCATAGAGATTATTATAAATGCAACCTGTCATATGGTCATCTACTTGAGGAAAAGAGAGATAACTACATATAACTGTTTCCCATAATGCATCCATTTGCATGTGAAAGTCCACTGCAGGAGTTGAAGTGAGATACATCCTTAGCACTACTTGTTCATAGTGATCTCTTACATTATTAAACTTATCTTGATTTTTCATGTTTAACATGTTTCTTTTAAATCATACTTTTGGTTCAAAACCTATAATCTAATATGCCAAACCACACTGCAGTCCATATATCAATAAGCAGCACACATGTAATGTGAATTCTTTTCAATGAAAAAAAAAGTATTACATGCTTTTAATGCAAAATTATTTTCAAGAGAAAAACAATATTAAATTTTTAAAAATATGTTCTTTTTAATTGTTATTGGACATCATTATATCTTCAATGCCTGCCAGCCATACGTGTCATAAATGTATTTCCTGTCATAAATGCCATACAAGTACTACACTTCTCAGCATATGGTCCTTTTCTGTAAATAATTTCCTCCTCATCCCTTATTTTCATTTGACCACAATAAATGCTACTAAGATGACCTTCTGGATGAGCATATTAAAGAGGAAAAAGGCAGCATAATGAGGAGAGTGAAAAGGGCAACAGCTAAAATATTTAATATAAAGAAAAATTAAAATGTATCCAAATACAAAGAAAACAACATGAGGTACTGAGAAATGAGAGTTATTGAAAACTATTGACTGACAATACAAAAAGGAGGACCCATAGACTAGAATTTTCAGGAAGGGGTTATTATTCAGAGACAATTCACTTGATCTGCATATCCACACAGAAAATAGCACTAGGAAAAAACAGTGAGCGTCTCACAGCAGTGAGAAGAGGAGCTAACGGTAGGGGATTCATTGATCTACACAGGACTATTTATCCCTTTTATTCCCACTCCTCAGCACTCTCTCTATTCCTACCATACCACTCCTGCAGCATAGCATCATTAGGAAACAGGCATTTAACCTTGGGTGAAAATAGTTCCTTTCTAAAGAAATTGATCAAATGTTGACAAAGAGTAAGAAATAAATCAATCAGTGATTAGTGTAGTTGTTGGTTCCTCTAAGCAAATCTCCCAGAATTCTGGCTTTTAAAAGATGCAGAGCAATGATCAGCTGCCTATCCATTAATCTATACAAAGGTTTCCAGAGGACATATCCATGTAATCTATGCAGGTATTCAACTTAGATTTTATATTGAACCATTCATAAAAGTAAACATAAAATCAATAACCAAAAGCCTTTTACAGTAATCCTGAAGCATGTATAGGAGACAATAAAACACAAAAAATTTTAAAAAACAAAAGCAAGATTCCACATAAAAGAGTAGTGCGAAGATCAAAAGAGAATACAAAATAAATCTAATTATTACCCTTGAAGAATATGCTGCATTCATCAAGATCCATTAAAGAAAAAAAGGAAGTCATGATAAAAATTAGAGACTAACAAAGAGCTCTTAGAATCAAACATATTCTCAAAATAAAATTTTTAGTATAAAGGAAGATGTAAACTATGATAGAAGGCATAAGTGAAACTTCTTCCTAGAAATCCTCCAGACCAGGCCCTGGAAATCTAGAATGACCAGGGAACATACTTCAGGAGTTCCAGATCCTGGTAACAAAGAAGAATGCTCTTGTTATAGTAACATGTGTATGTTTGTAGGTAGATGTGTACATGTGTGCATATGTATATATGTGTGTGTGTATAGATGGATAGATATAAATATCCATATATATCTATGGATAAATAATATATATGCATATATGTGTATACATGTTTAATAGTATATAAGCTGTAGGCCAGGCACATGGCTCATGCCTGTAATCCTATCACTTTGGAAGGACGAGGGAGGTCGATCACCTGAGGTCAGGAGTTTGAGATCAGCCTGACCAACATGGTGAAATCTCATCTCTACCAAAAATACAAAATTAGCCAGGCATGATGGAGCATGCCTGTAATCCCCACTACTTGAGAGGCTGAGGCAGGAGAATTGCTTGAACCTGGGAGGCAGATATTGCAGTGAGCTGAGATCATGCCATTGTGCTCTAGGCTGGGCAACAAAAGAAAAACTCTGTCTCAAAAAAAAAAACAAAAAACAAAAATTGAAATATGACAAATTTCTAAATTTGATCTTTGTTTATAAAAGAAGGAAAATACTTTTTATTGAAATGATTAATTATGTATATATTTACTCATATGAAAATATCTTTTTTATAGATAAGTAAAAAAAAGTAAGTCTCTAAAATATGCATAATTTGGTCCCATTTTGGCAAAACCACAACAAGTGTATGCATATATCACCATGTGTTTAAAATTGTGTATACATAACAAGTGTATTACTAACTAAATAAAAATTATTCATCAAATAATAATAACTACCATGTCAGAATGGTAGGATTATAGATTTGTAGTTTTTAATTATGGCTTAATATACTTTCTGGATGTTTTGCCATGTGAATATAGTATTTTCTATTTAAAAAATTTAAGTTACAAAGAGAAACTATTATGATTTTCCAAATTAATTTACACTGAAATCAGCAGGAATAGTTCTATAACAGTTTTTAATAAAGCAAGTTATAGCCATTCAATATTTATGTAAATGCATGGGACATCGAATACTCTGTAGTTCAAAAAGGAGAAAAACAGATTTCACTGTGTAATGTATGTTGCATAGCAGTAATTTCTTATATGTATAACAACATTTTCTCTATATGAGATATTGTGAAGCTGTGAAAACAAAAACACTAAACAGTTGTCAGAAATCCTGGCATTTGCAACAGCCCTGATGACATTCATGTATGTAAAGCAGAGTTTTCCAGTTTATTTCCCTCAAATAGATTATGGCTATACCCAAAATACTGTTCCTTGTATTCTGTGTGTGTGTGTGTGTGTGTGTGTGTGTGTGTGTGTGTGTGTGTGTGTGTACTTTTCTATATATTATGATACTTGACCTCTAACCTCCTGAGCTAGCCAATTCTTAAAGACAGGAAAGCCCAGCCAAGATCATGCCTTCGATAAACAAACTAACCAATCCAGAGTTTTACTTCCTTTATTATGCTCATACTCCCCAGTAATCAACATTCCTCTGCTTTAATCACCCCAGTGTAAGGTACCAGGCAACCAGGGGCCACACTTACAGCTTAGAGCCTACTCAAATTATTCAAACTAGTCGATTCTAAACTGTTCAGTCTGTCCTGCCTTACCCTTCCTGTGGAAACCTCAGTACAGGCTCTGGCCTAATGCTTCTCCCTTGCTCCTATGTTTTGCCTCCTAATCACATTGGTGTCGCTCTCAGGGGGCATGGTAATCCATGCCATAAGTATAATGAACTTTGTTTTCCTGATCCTGTCTTCTGTCCCATTTTGTGGCTGAACCCAGCTGACCATCTCACACAAGAACACAAAACGCTTTTCTTTAGCCCCCACCCTGGGCTAGGCAGGAGAGACCTATGACTGCCAGAGGAGTGGGAGGTTGGTTGGTCTCCTCCATCAGTGAGAAGCCTTGTTCATTTATCTCAGTAAAGTAAATCATGTAAATATTTTACCCAAGTACTGCAGTGTAAAAAAAAAAAAAAGTCTAGTAATGCTGCCTAAAACATCAAATGTTGTATAGTATACTGTATTCACAACACCAAAAGTAGGACCACATTTCCTGAGATAGTGCTTACACATGAAGCTGATCTAGTTTTCCAGTAACCAATATGGTCCGTGACCTATTTTTGGCTCCTAAAAGTAGGTTTATCACTGCTGAGACCCTACCCCCTGAGTCTCATCACACAAAGATCTGGTCCCTTATACATTCTGAGTGTCTGTTAAGAGCAGCCTGTAGCTCACAGACAATGCATATGTGTGTGGCAGAGTTGGTTGCATTTGAAGCCTCTGCATCTACGACAGGCTAGGATTTTGGAAGTATGATCTATTCAGATTCCTGAGAGGATGTGAAGTCTTTCCCAACCCCTATTCATCCAAGAGCTTCTGGCACTGATTATTTTTTACAGTCTCAGGCCAGCATACTCACTGTATGTGACATCCCGCTCATCAGGTTACCACCCACAATGTGTGTCCCTTTTGGTCTTCTGCTGACTCCCATCATTTCATCTTCACATTCTATTTTATGATTAACCAACTCCTCTATGTCATCAATATCTTCACAAAGCACTACCTGCAGCATCCTGCCTTAATTGAAACCAAGTTCCCTCCCCTTAGACCCTACTCCCTTGCAGCAACCTGGGGCTTTTCATTTTCCTGAGTTTTTCCTAAACTCCACTGTCCTGTGTACAACAGTCAACTAAGCAGCTTTACTAGGATGTTCCAAAGACACCCAAATTTCCTCATGTCATAAACCAACTAATGTCCTCTCCTCCAAAACCTTCTCCTCATCTTTTCTTCCATTCCAATGAATGAGAACACTGTCAACCCAGCCAAAAACATTTGCCAATTCCTGTTTCTCATACACATACTACAAAAGTAATCAACCATGGAGACTTGCCTCATGAGTACCAAATCCGTCTACTCTTCTCCATCCCTACACTGCTACTTTCTTCGCCAGCCTATGCCCATCTCTCACCCAGATAGATTGCTGCATTTATGCTCAACTTGGCACAACTGTGTCCAGTTCTGTTCCACTTCAATTCTTTTTTTCATGGCTGAAAAATGATCTTTCCAGGCACAAAGTTTATAAGCCTCTTCAGAGGGTTGGAATCTGAGAAAGTACCTTAAGATAATGCCCGTAATTCCTAAGCATGGCTTCAAAGGAACTCCATAGCCTGGCCCAGGTCAGCTGTCAACACTGCATGCTCCTTGCATGCTTTCCTGGCCACTCTGAAAACCTTCAGGCTGACCTCTAGGTCTTTGCATGTGCTGGCAGAGCCTCTCCTTGTCCTCTTATATAGCTTACTCCTGCTTACCCCTTCAAGCGTTAGCTTGGCTGCCTGATATGATGTGGCTCTGTGTCCCCACCCAAATCTCATCTTGAATTGTACTCCCATAATTCCCACGTGTTGTGGGAGGGACTTGGTGGGAGACAACTGAATCATGGGGGAAGTTTCCCCTATATTGTTCTCGTGGTAGTGCATAAGTCTCACGAGATCAGATGGTTTTATCAAGGGTTTCCACTTTTGCATCGTCCTCATTCCCTCTTTGCCTGTTGTCATCCATGTAAGACAGGACTTGCTCCTCCTTGCCTTCTGCCTGATTGTAACGCTTCCCCAGCTATGCAGAACTGTGAGTTCAGTTAATCCTCTTGCTTTTGTAAATTGCCCAGTCTCTGGTATGTCTTTATCAGTAGTGTGTACATGGACTAATACACTGCCTCTTTATGCAGAAAGCCTTTAATGACCCTCTAAATTTAGATGAATCACTGTGTTTCTCTGTGCTTCTTTAAAACACTACACTTCCCACATCAGAGAAGTTTTTATAATGCTTTATAAGTATTTCTCCTTAAACTATTAGATTCTAACGTTTATAATCTATACCAGAAATGAACAGAAACTATGTTTGCTTTATTCACTGCTCTGCCAAAGTAAACCAGCACATAATATTGCTTCAAAAAAATATTTAGTATTGGAAAACATAAATAAATGCCTGTTACAAGTTGCAATGAACATTGATTGGAAAGATAGTCCAAAACTACCTTGGGGACATTAAATAAATGCCAGTTTTCTTAGTTAATATGCTAATCTCTAGTTTGATTTTCTATCTCAAGTGTAAATTTTACCTCAATATTAAGTGTGGTGATTTATCTAATAAATACATGATATGGGTTAAGAAATAATTCATTAATTTATCTTTCCATAAAAAGATTTTTAACTATAAAAAAGTAATTTTTTAAAATAAAAAAGGATAAGACACAGAACAAAAATGTTTTGTTTTACAAACAAAAACAGAGTCCCAAGAAATTATATGTTTTCAAAGCTATAAACACTCTTTAGTAGTCAGAAACTGATACCAAATTACTTTTCAAGTGTCCTTTTTGCCACATCACATAGTACAGATAGTACATTCTACCAAGAATAGAGCAATGACATCAGCTACTTATATACATATATAGTCCATTAAGAATGAACAAATTGGAGCTTTAAGTCCTCATTTATCATTTATAAGACTCTAGGTCAAATAGTTTATCCGTGGTTATTACTTATTTTACATTAAATCTAAGTCAGACTATTTTGGCTTCCTATTGAAGGCATAGTGCTTAAAGTTTGCATTAGCAGTATGTCACAAGAATGGGAATTTATCACTTTTGTGGTATAAAATCACTTTTGTGTTAAATTAATCATGTGATAGCCCAGATCTAGAGGGAAAAAAAGTCCCTCAACACTACATTTTAAAATTCATTTTCCCATTTGAAATGAGAATTTGGAAACTCAAAAGTTATAATCTAAAATAAGAGTACCACAAATTGAAATCTAAATTTGTTATAAATTAAACTAAAATTTAAAATTTTATGGGGCGGGGGGAGGGCACCAAGATGGCTGAGAGAAGCCAGCACCAGAATGCAGCTCCCAGAGAATGAGACACAGAGGGCTAGAGAACTTCACAATTCGAAACGAGGTACCGGGTTCATTTCTGTGGGACTGATAGGGCACTAAAAACAGGCCCAGGGAAGGAGCTGCAGGTCGAGAGCCGCTCACGGGGGCAAATCAAGATAGCCGGGGGGCGCGTCCCCACCTGAAACATGCAGCTGACTCAGAGGGTCAGGGGACTTAACCTCCTCGGTGCTCCGTTTCAGATCCTGTGCTTACCTCATCCCTCCTGCAACTCACTGTCCATGAGAGTCCTGTGGGGTGCTGCGGGTAGTCGATGCAAATCTGAGCAGTGGCTACCACTGGGCACAGCAAGTTGTCTCAGGGACCTGGGCAGGAGTTCGGACTAATGCCAGTGGGACTGTATGGGGATCACTCAACCAGCATAGAGACCCCTCCGTGTCTCCACCATTACGGAGTTAGAGCCTGGACATATTCTCCCCCGGCTGAGGGCAGTTGAGTTGAGGAAAAAAGAAGGAAGTGATAGAGGCCCGAGCTTGCAGAAGCCTATTCTTGATCTACTGAGCTAATGGCATATCTAGGTGAGGCCTGCGTGACTATTTAGGAGACTATTGTCTCTTGAAGTTCCCGTTTTGGGCTGGTTTTATGACTCTGTTTACCTGCATTCACTAAATCCCATGATCGCTCACATGTTACTAGAAAAATGCTACCCCTCAAATTATTGCTCCTCTTGATGTTATTTACCGTAACTGTAGTCATTGATAAGAAGATAAGAATCTTTATAGGATAAGAATCTTTTGTTTGTTTTGGGTTCAGCGATCTTTAGATAAACCTGTATGCTACCCCCTCCCATGCTTAGTTTGTAATTTTCTGTTCCCTCCTGATAAAACTTTTGTAATGGGACCTACGACAGTCACTGTATGAAAAAACATATATAAGCTCTTGTGCACAAAGAATAAATCGCTGATCTGAGCACAGCTCGTTTCAGACCTCCAGACCCATTTTTCTCT
>CAUYQU010067210.1:0-24726 GCA_963574635.1 Cheracebus regulus | reverse complement strand
TTTTCCAAGATATGTAGTAGTGCAAAATGAGAGCAGAAACATCCAGTGGAAATGGAAACATAGCTTTGTAGGCGTTAGCAATATTCCATCAACCTTTATTGAGTTATGCTGTGTAACTAACAACTTGTAGTATCTCAGTGGATTTACAAGGGTTGATTGTAAAAGAAACTTTCTTTTACACATTACATATAGACTGTGGGCTGATTTGTGGCTCTGCTCCAAACTATATCTTCTCATTCTTTAGTCCAGGTTGAAAAAGCACTGTCTTTTGAGATTTGCTGTTTGAGTGATAATGTTTATTATTACCAGATAATGTTCACTTACCAACAAGAAATAATGTTCTCTTGCCAGTAACAACATGAAATAACTACAACTTACACTTTATCCACTTTAAAAATCGGTATTTTAAAGATATTTTCATATGTAGCTATAAATTTACTTTATGAAAGAGAGATATTTTACCTGAAAGAATATAGGTACATAAATATTATTCAAATATACAAAAGATGTTATTTTTTAAAGGAAAACTAATGGAGAAGCCTAAGAAAACTTATGCAGAAGCAGAAACTGAGCTGAAACAATCATTATGAAGCTGCTTCTCAGATTTAGCAAAAGTCAAATAAATAAATGAATAAATAAATAAGTAAATAAGTAAGTAAGTTAAAAAGCAAGCCTTCCAATGGTTTGGGAAAGTACAGAAAAAGGTTTAGTAAGAAAGACCAGGCCAGGCACAGTCACTCAGGCCTGTAATCCCAGCACTTTGGGAAGCCAAGGTGGCTGGATTTGTCTGAGCTCAGGAGTTTGAGACCAGCCTGGGCAACATGTTGAAACCCCATCTATACTGAAAATACAAAAAACTAGCAGGATGTGGTGATGCGTGCCTGTAATCCTAGCTACTTGGGAAGCTGAGTCAGAAGAATCACTTGAATGCAGGATAAGGAGGTTGCAATGAGCTGAGATTGTGCCTCTGCACTCCAGCCTTGGCAACAAAGTGAGACTCTGCCTCCAAAAAAAATAAAAGCAAATCAATAAAGGCCACGTATAATCCTCTTACAGAAGAGAAAACACATAATCATGAAGAAAAATACCATTTAGCCATAGGAGTCTTTTTTTCTCCCTCTTATGTCTTCTAAAAGAATTTTGAAAATGTTTCTCTAAATATTTAGGTTGACATTTAACATGTTTTCTTATGAAAGCTTAGCTACTCAAGGAAAACTTAAATTAAAATTTTAATGAAATGAAAATTTTGAATAAAATTAAAAACTTAAAATTAAAAATTTAAATAATATTTAAATAAAATTTAATTCAAAATAAAGTCAGCATTATCAGACTGAACTGTCTCTAATCTTTCATAGACATACTTATAGATTTTTAACACAGAATAAAGTAAAAATTCAACTCTCAAATTTGGATTTCAAACAAGGACAATAAAGCCATTTATAAGCAGAGATATACAATTATATAGGTGGTCAAAACTTCAATAATGATGTGACTGCAAAAGAATTATACAAAAGTCCCTATGAAAAAAAGCATATGAACATTTTTCTGTCGTATACTCAACTATCACTGAATCAAATAGTGTCACTGAATGAGCTAATGAAGTCTGTGCTGGCATTTCTGAGTTTTCCAATGTAAAAGAAAAGCAAATGAGAGGAAATATTTTTCTACTATATCCTATGGGCAAGAAATAATATTCATTTACAAATAGTAACATGAGATAGCTACAACTTTAAAAATTGATATTTTAAAGATATTTCAATATGTATGTATGTTTTACTTTATGAAAGAGAAATATTTTGTCTGAACGAATATAGACAAATAAATACTATTCAAATATACTAAAGATGTGTTTTAAAGGAAAACTAATATGCATCACTTTAACATGAACTTTTAATTTATAATGCACAAAACTTTTAATGCATTTATGTGTTTAGTTATACATATTGCTTAAATAAATAAAATAATGCACTTACTTGTCAACCTTGTACTATTTAACTAAAGAACAAGGCCATTTAATTGCATCTGGGTTCACTAATCTTTCTTGCATTAAGCCACCATCTTCAATAGCTACAATTTTTTTTAAGTAGGTAGAATATTTATATACTTTCAGAGCAATGTAAGTGCAGAATCTCAAGAGCTGAGTGATTTTTTCTCATCTATTTTCCAAATGTATTACATAAAATGTCAAAATTTAAAAAATTGAGAAGCTAATATATTGTACCCCTGTAAATGTATCATATTCTATAGATTTAAAAATTGTTCATATTTTGCACATTTGTTCTAGGTTGTGCATTTGTCAAATATTTATATTTTATTTGTTCAATAAGGAAAAATGCTAAAATACTGTGCTTTTGCCTACCTATAATTTATTAATTTATTTTATGTATTTCATTTTTGTCATTTCTGGATACATAAACACAATTATGGGAATTGTAGTGATATTAGCAATGAAATATTTTAACTACACTATGCTTACTTAAATATATATTTTGTTTTTATCAATTTGTTCTATTTCCCTTCAGTGTGTATTTGTCAAATTCAGTCTTTAATTTTACTTACTTTATAAACAAAGATCCTCCAACCAGAAAGTGGCATTTAGGGACCTAAGTATGTATTTCTATAGGTATTATTTGGTCTATCATGGAAGAGATCATAATAAGGAGCATCTCTATCATAAAGCACCTCTAAGTGTAATGCATATTTATTACATGTTTATCATAAAGCATCTATGTCATAATTGAATACATGTAACTTTTGTTTCATTGTAATCCTTCCATTTCTCATGATTATTTTTTATATGGTTATATTTGTTGATTGACTCTACCACATTATCTATTCTCTGGGAATGCTACGTCAGATAACTTTATAGTAGGAGATCTAAAGGGTATGCAGTATTTTCTTTAATTAAAATTTCCATCAATTATGTTGGCTATAACAATTGATTAATAAGTTTATAATCCAATCAATTTACAATCCCATTACAGCTGTATGTCTCATTTAGATAGTTTGTTATCAAAAATTTGCTTGAAGGCATGAATCATGTACATACTTAGGGTATGAGTAAAACATTCACTTTTTTTTTCACAAATGCCATATATAATGTGTAAGGTTCTCACTGTGAAAAATATTCATCTTAGTTTGCATGTGTCTCACTTCTTTTTATTTCTCAGAGATGAGGTTAAATTAGTTTTGGTGTGGTATTATTTCCCAAGCTAAGAAAGTCATTAAAATAAATACAAATCTATCTTTAAACTTTCCATAACAAAACTTACATTTCAAGCAGATATTAATACATTTGTGCTATTTCATTTATTTCCATGAAAATTTATTTGTAGGAGCAATTTTATCGCTTTAGCAATTCACACATTTAATTATCACATAAATGAATAATATAGCTCTTATTTAATGTTTGATAACATTTTTCTATAGCCAAAAGGAACACTGACATGTAAATGCTTCTATAAAGATTTTTTAATATGAATTAATTTAATTCCAAAAGAATTCCTGAAAGCAAACTCTATTTGACCAAACAAACCTCTACTTGGGGAAATTGTTATCAGTACTCTTATAATCAAGAACAACCTTCAAGAGAATAGCAGAGCAGCATAAATTCAAAGCAAATATTCAAGAAATGGAAACATTCTCATCATCATGGAAAGAGGGTGAAGTTTTAATCCCAGAAAGAACACAGGTACACATTGAAATTTCTGTTTTATAATCTGTCTTCTTAAGAGGCAAGTATATTTTTTGAGAAAATTCTCTCTGGGAAGGAAGCTTAGTTTTTTAAAAAGTCAAATATGACAAAGAAAATATTATATTTTCTTATGAGATCTGTGATTTACACAAATAAACTCTGCATGATGGCCCTATTTTTCTTTTCCTTATGTTCCTGGCTTTCATTATTTTGATGAAATGCTCTACATATTTTAGAACTATCACAAAATATATTCCAGTTGTATGCTGAGGAAAATTATGTTTATTGAATGCTTTGTAAATCTCAAGAATACAAAAGTAGAGATAGTATATTGGATCAATATAGTAGACATTAGTACATAATGGTCATTTACTTATTAAATAAATATTTATTACCAACGATGTAAAGTTTCAGTAAAAGTGTGCCAGTGTATACATATGTGCATATTCAGAATTGCATGTATTATTCATTATTAGACTAAATTTCTTGATATATTAAGAAAATAGTCAGCTATATAATTTATACAGAATGTTTTTCAGCAGGTTCAATTGTCAAATAGTTCTTCAGAAACTCACTGTGTCCTTAAAATATTTATCTAAAACCTAAGCTACCAAAGTAAAATAAAATAAAATAAATGGATGGAAGAGATGGCAGGATTAAGCTCCCAAAAGAGAATTTTTGTAAAAAGGAGATTTTGAAGCTTAACAATAATAGCGATTGAACTCTTAATATATGCCAGGCACGTTGTGGGGAGCTTTACATATATTTCTCATTTGTACAATTTATACAATGTTCCATTCAGTCTCCTCAAGAAAAATCTATCAGATAAGTAATATTATCTGCATTTTTCAGAGGAATGAGAAATAAAGCTTCAAAGGTTATGCATCTTGCATAAGATCACATAGCAGCAACTGTCAAAGGCAGAATCCTCCCAAGTCTGAGCAACAGCAAAATGGGTGCGTTTATTCAACATCTGTGCACTATTAGATGACTAACTTATATTATTAGTCAGGTTTTCCAAAGAAACAGACCTAATTACATACATATGTAATATATGAATATATAGATATATGAGATTTATTGTAAAGAAATTGCCTCACGCAATTACAAAGGCAATGGAAAGTTCTAAGATATGCCATCTGTAAGCCGGAGACCCAGGAGAACTGGTGGTATAGTTCCAGTCTGAGGACAAAGGCCTGAGAATCAGAAAAACTGAGGGGATAGTTCCAGCCTAACAGCTGGAGAAGACCGAGTCTTCTAGCCAGTCAAGTGGCGCATGGTATTAATCATCACAGGTACAACCCTAGTCAACTAGTGGCTCATACGTACCTCTTTAAACCATACGTAATTTCCAAATAAAGATGATAACAAAGTAACAATTCTGCCTAACATGACATAGTTATTCCACATAACATGCAAAATACACTAACCTAGTTCCCTGAAGAGGAGGTAAAGTACTTTTGGCCCCGTTAACTCTTCTCCTTGATATCCCATAACTTAAAGTCTATAATATGAAGTCAATACATCTAAAGTTACCTGGTAAGGGACTAAGAATATGTGTGTGTGTACACACACGTATATATTTGCAATATACACAAGCAGAGGTACTGATTATACAACTAAAGAGGAAATGCTTATGACAATTTCAATATCATTTTTGTAACTGGTCATATTATTGTAGTGGTATTTATACCTACCTACTTCCGTTACTCATTCTGTATCTCCTTTGCCTTCAGCAAACACTTCATTTGATCGGGATTCTTTACCTGATAGGGTAAACCAAAGCTTCCTTCCTGAAGGGTCTGGGCAATTACTAGTTCTGCTTGGAATAAGTTGTTATAGTTTTCTATTTGATTATAACCACAGAGCATGACAATACTAGGACACCCCAGGGGATCTTCTGTACTTCAAACATACTCTTACCTCCATTTTGGAACAATAGTCCAATGTCCCCTTGGTGATCATGATTTAATAACACTAGCCAGCACAAAATCTCTTATCATTTCCTGTCATTACTTTGTTTTTGTTTTCCTTTCCCCCCTGGCTTTACTAAGGTATAATTGAAAAATAAATCATGTACATGTTTATTGTATACAATATGATTTGATTGATTGATGTGTACCTTGTAAATTGATTAAAACAAGCTACCATATCCATCACTTCACATACTTTGCGGTGAGAACATTTAAAATTTTCAGGTATAAATTATGCACTTTAAAATATGCATTAATGTTAAGATTAATTAAAGTCATCATATAATACAATAGGTCTTTGTAACTTATTTCTCCTGTTTAACTGAAATGTTACATTCTTTGACATATATTGCTCCCTGCCTTCTATATCCTGGCAAATACCCTTCTATTGTCTACTATGAGTTTGCTGTTTTTTGATTTGACTAATGAATGAGACTTGTGATATTTGCCTTCCTATGCCTAGCTTAAGTTGCTTAGCATGTTCTTGAGATTTACATAGATTGTCTCAAATAACAGTATTATTTTCTCTTTTTTAAGCTAAATGATATTCCCTTATAAATGTGTGTGTGTGTGTGTGTGTAAAATATGTGTATATGTATAAACTACATGTTACAAGTTACGTATATATCCATTTTATATATGTGTGTGTATATGTATGCATATACAGAGACATATATAAAAAATGTTGTAATCTATTTGTGGAGGGACACTTAGGTTAATTTCATATTTTGACAACTCTAAATAATGTAATTAATATTGAAGTGGAGATATGTCTTTCCATATACTGATGTTATTTCTTTTGGCTATATATAGGGCAAATATCAGAGATACTGCAGATCTGGTTCCAGATCACAAACTAATGTGAACATTGGGTTTCCCAGTGCATATAAAAGTTACATTTAGACTCTTCTGTAGTCCATAAAGAGCTCAGTAGCATTATACATTTTTTTACTTGGTTTATATTGCTTAACTTAAAAATACTTGTTGCCAAAAAATGCTTAGGATCGCCTGTGCCTTCAGTGAGTTGGAATCTTTTAGCTAGTGCAGGGTCTTACCTTGACGTTGATTGCTGCTGTTGATCAACATGGTGGTTTCTGAAGGTTAGGGTGGCTGTCGCAACTTATTAAAATACAACAATGAAATCTGAAATATTGACTATTTAATCAAATATTTCTCTGTATCATGAGAGGATGTTTGCTAGCATTTTACTCACATACGACTTCTTTCAAAATTGAAATCTAATCTCTCAAACCCTGTGACCGCTTGACCAACTAATTTATGTATTATGTTGAATTTGATTTTCTAGCACTTTTTTGAGAACTTTTGCATCAATGTTCATCAGGGATAATGGCCTGTAGTTTTCTTTGACATATCTTTGTCTTGTTTTGGTTATGAAGGTAATACTGGCCTCCTAGGATGAGTTTGGAGGTATTCCCTCCTGATCTGTTTTTTTTTAATTAGTTTGAGTAGAATTGATGTTACTTCTTTAAATGTTAGGTATAATTCAGCAGTGAAGCCATCGTGTCCTGGGCTTTCTTTGCTGAAATACTATTTATAATAGCTTTAATCTCATTACTTGTTGTTGGTCTATTAAAGTTTTAGATGTCTTCGTGGTTAAATTTCAGTAGGTTGTGTATGTCTAGACATTTATCCATTTCTTTGAGGTTTTACAATTTTTTGGCATATTGCTGCTCATGGGAGCCTCTAATGATGCTTGAACCTTCTGTGGTTACTACTTGTAATGTCTCCTTTTTCATCTCTGATTTTATTTATTTGAATCTTTTCTCTTATTTAGTCTGTCTAAAGGTTTGTCCATTTTGTTTATTTGTTCCAAAAGCCAACTTTTTATTTCATAGATTTTTTGTATTGTATTTTTCATTTTACTTTTATTTATTTATGTTCTGTTATTTTTTCTCTCTTCTAACATTGAGATTTGTTTGCTGTTTTCTAGTTTATAAGATAAGATTTGTTAGTAGGTTGTTTATTTGAAATCCTTCATTTTTATCTAGGCGCTTATAGCTATAAATTCCCGTTGTTACTGCTTTCACTGTATCCTATATGTTTTGGTAGGCTGTGTTTTCATTGTTGTTTAAGAAAAGTTTTAAATCTTTTTCTGAGTTTCTTCATTGATCCACTGGTCATTTAGGAGCCTATTATTCATGTGTTTGTATGGTTTGCAAAATTCCTCTTGTTGTTTATTTCTAGTTTTATTCCATTGTGCTCAGAGAAGATACTTAATGTAATTTCAATAATTTAAAATTTTTAAAGATTTTTTTTTGCCCTAACAGTCTATTCTTGAGAATGATCTATGCGCAGAGGAGAAGAATGTGTAATTGTGTAGCAATTGGATGAAATGATCTGTAAATATCTATTAGATCCATTTGTTCTATAACACAAAGTTCAATATTTCTTTGTTGGTTTTCTGTGTGAATAATCTGTCCAACGCCAAAAATGGTGTATTGAAGTCTCCAGGTATTATTGTATTGGGGTTTACCTCTATCTTTAGCTCTAATAATATTTGCTTTATATATCTGAGTGCTCCGGTGGCTGAGTGAATATATATTTAGAATTGTTATATCCTCTTGCTGAATCAATACCCTCCTCATTATATAATGCTTTTCTTTGTCTCATTTTATAGTTCTTGTCTTGATATTTATTTTGTGTGATGTAAATATAGCTACTTATGTTCTTTTCTGTTTTCCATTGGCATAGAATATCTTTTTCTATCCCTTTATTTTCAGTCTATGTATGTCTTTATAACAAAAGTATTTTTCTTCTAGGCAAAAGATTGCTCAGCAATTTTGTTATCCAATTACTACTCTATATCTTTTGATTGAATACTTTAGTGTATTTACATACAGTGTTACTATTAATAAGTAAGAACTTACCCTTGCCATTTTGTTATTTGTTTTCTGGTTGTTTTTACGTCTTCTTTCTTTTCTTCCTTATCTTTCTTTTAGTGAAGGTGGTTTTCTCTCCTTTAGCGTGGTATGTTTTAATTTCTTGCTTTTTACTTTTTGTGTATCTGTTGTATGTTTTCAGATTTGAGGTTACCATAAAGCTTACAAATAATAACTTATAACCCATTTTTTTACATAGATGAACACAATACAAACTATATAAACAAGCGAATAAGCACAAAAAAACTGATAAAAAACTTCACAAATTTGCTTTCATGCTTTGTACCTTTTTGTTGTTTCTATTTATGTCTTATTGTATTTTCTATGTCTTGAAAAGTTGTAGTTATTAATTTTTATCGTATTTTTATTTATAATAGGAGTAGTTTGCACACTACAAACACAGAGTAAATAATTAGCTTACTAATTTTTTTTTCTTCTGCTTACTCAAGTCTGGTGTTGAAGCTCTCTATTGAGCATTTCATTTCTGTCATTGTCTTTTTTTTTTTTTTTTCAATCTCCAAATGTGTTATCTGGTTCTTTTTCATGATTTCTCCCTTTTTTGGACTTCTAATTTTGCTTATGTATTGTTTCCATAATATTGTGTATTTGTCTATCTGTGGTCTTGTAGCTCAGTGAGCTTCTTTAAGGCATTTATATTGAATTATTGGGCAGGCAGTTCACAGGTCTCCATTTTAAGGCCTGTTGCTGGTGCTTTATTTTATTCCTTTGGTGGTATAATGTTTTCATGATTATTTATGATTCCTATGGCCATGCATTGATATTTGTGCATTTGAAAGTGGTTATTAAAGTCTTTATATATTTGTTTCAAGAGCAAAAGCTCTTCACCAGTTAGCCTGTCCATAGATTCAGAATATGCTATCTGGAAAGTCTGTACTTGGGCTTGCTGTTGGCGTCCTTGGAACGTCTGGCCTTGTGTCTGCCCACAGGTGGTGGGTCTGACATCTGGACTTGCAGGGGCCTGTCAGGTACCTGTTTTTAGGATAATGCCTAGAACTTGGATTCTCTACGGCAGACATAGAGGTTGGATATGCTAAACAGAACCTGGATCCTGGGTCTATAGGCTTAGGCCTGATAAGGTAATTAAGTGGGGTAGACCTGTCTACTGGATTCATGAGGGCATGCTGGAGCCTGTGTCCATGGAGGCCAGCTCAAAACTTTGGTCTATGGCAGCTCTCCTGGAGGTGGATGGCCTTGAGCCTTATTTTGAGGGGATTGGCTTGGCACTGAGGTAGACTAGATGTATTGATCTCTGGGAGTCAAGCATGGGTGATATGTCCACATTGACTTATATCCTGGATTTGTAAGAGTCATTTTGGAGCTTATGTTCACAGGGGTCAACCCAGTGCTGGCATGTACTAGAACAAGCTTGGACTTTGGGTTGTTAGAGAAGGCCTAGACCAGAGTTTACCTGAAGTTGGGCCAATGAGTACCAGCTGAGAACCTAGGGCTAGCCTGGCATGGGGGCAAGCCTGGAGCCTCAGTCCTTGAGTGCTGGCCTGGTGCCTGAGCCTGAGGAAGCCAATGTGGAGGCTAGGTCTGTGACTGCTGGCTATGCAAATGGGTACTGGCCTGGAGTCTGGGATCTTGGGGCCTGCCTGGTGCTAGGCAAGCTTGGAGGCTTAGTGCTCAGAGGTGAGCTTGGAGATTGCATCCATGGGGACCAGTCCAACATCTTGACTATGAATCATGGTCATGAGAGAATCAACATCATGTATTGGACACTATTTGAGAACATATGCAGCCTTCTGGAGAACTTTGTATCAGCCCCACAAAGCATTGTCATCAAGTTAGTAGTGTAACTGAATCTTCAAAGAGCATTCTATCATATCTTCAAGGCAGCTACTTTAGAATGGTTAGGAATATGATAAGATCCATAAATACTAGGAGCATATGCTTATTGTTGAACCTCTTTTGCTATGAAGTAATTCCTCAATAAGAAGCAATGCTTTGTTGAATACCAAGTTGATGGATAAAGCATTCTATAACCTCAACGATGGCAGTTTTGGCAGAAGCATTGTGTGCAGAAAAGGTAAATTTATATCCAGAGTAGTGTCTATTCCAGTAAGAACAAAACACTGTGCATTCCATAATGAAAGAGGTCCAGTACAATAAATCTTTCACCAGTTAGCTGGCTGATCATCCCGCGAAATAGTGTCATACTAGGGACTCACTGTTGGCCTTTACTGGTGATTGATCCTCACTGAGATGGAGCACACAGTGATGACTGATGCTAGGTCAGCCTTTGTGGATAGAAATACATGTTGCTGAGACAATACCTAACAGGTCATCCATTCCACTTGATGACTAAAATTCTCCTCTGCTGAGTTCCTTCTTTGGTGCGCATTTATTTATATAGGACAAAATTATTTCCACTTTTGTCTTTTCAGAGATATCTGTCTACATACCTCATCCCCAAATTACCTTGCCACTATTTTTTCAATCACATTCTTTCCAAGCCCTTGACCATCCAACCAGATGTTTGGTCACAGTCCATATATCCCACATATGGCCCCTTCTCTTTCCCAACAAAGTGAATAAACAAGTGAACTTCTCAAGGATCTACCAGCTGGAAGGATTTTCCTTCAACACTGTTATTTGGAAATGTCCCAGAAAGAGTCTGTTTTGCTTCCGGTGTCCTCTTCTGGGAGATGCCAACATATCACTTAGAACCATCTGTAAACTAGGCTTAATTCCTAGCCTGAGATGACCTCTTGTGTCCATAGTACAGGATAAGACAGAAAAGGCAACGTAGGAGGAGTGGACACCATGAACATTTGGCCACTTTTTCATGCAACTTATTTGTTCCTTCAGGACTTTTTTTAAAAATTGTTTTTAATTTTTGTGGATACATAGTATGCATGTATATTTTTGAGGTATACAAGAGATTTTGATGCAGGCATAAAATGCATATTAATCACATCAGAGGAAATGAAGTATTCATCACCTCTTGCACTGATCCTTTGTGTTACAAACTATCCCATTATACTCTTAGTTATTTTAAAATGTGCAATTAAATGATTATTGACCACAGTTACCCTCTTGTTATCAAATATTGGATATCATTTTTTCTTTCCATTAATCATTATCACTTTCCCCTACCCTCTCACTACCCTTCCTAGCTCTGGTAAACTTCTTGAGCCAAATCACGTATATACAACTTCCATTTATTGATTTGGTAATGCCGTACACACCCAACTTTCTGACTTAGTGGCTCAAATAACATCCAGTTCATGATTGGCAACTAAATTTGCATACTAATTTGGTGGCCCATGGTTAAGCATTCAGTCTCTTCTTAGGCTCAGTAGAAAGCAAACTGCTGGAGAGTAGTTATCTACTCTCTCTGAGGAGGACACACCAGAGATTGGTCAAAAATCCTAAGGATGTGCTTTGCAGGTCATTTACAGGGGCAAGCCATAGACTTCAAAAACATCCTTATTTACCATTGCTACTTCAAGTACCCTAGATCTGCTAGATCATATTGTACCAGTAGCAAAGCAGCTTGTAAACCTGCCTGAACTTACTACAGAGTTTTGGTGGGGGGTGGGGGGGTCATTTAATAAATGGGCCAGCATAACACAACCAAATGAGATGTATGTTGCATCCAAAACCCATAGTAGCCCACTAAGTGCTGTGCCTCCTTTTTAGTTAGAGGAGGAGCCAGATGCAAGAACTTATTTTTTACTTTAGAAGGGATAGCTCAACATGCTCCATTGCCAGTACTAAAATCTGTATTCATCTGTTCAGGTTGTCATAACAAAATACCATGAACTGAGAGGCCTAAATAATAACCATTGATTTTCCATAGCTTTGAAGACTATTTTCCACAGCTCTGAATTTTAAGGATATGGTCCCAGCAGATTTAGATCCTGAAGAGTGGCCTCCTCTGGGCTTTCTATTGATGCCTTCCTGTTGTGTTCTTACATGACCTTTTCTCAATGCATGCTGTGGCAAGAGAATCAGAGAGGAAGCAAGCTCTCTGATGTCTCCTCTTATAAGGACACTAATCCCATGATAAGTGTCTCATCTTCATCACCTCTTTTAAACCAAATTACCTCATAATGTCTCCATGTTCAAAATAATCATATTAGGGCTTAGAACTTCCGTGTAAGAATTATAGAAGAACAAAATTCAGTCTGTCACATTATGCCCCTGACCCCCAAATTCATGTCCTTATCTCAAGCAAAATACATTTTTTTCCATCCCAACAGCCCCAAAAGTCTAAACTTGTACTATATCTACTCTTAAGTCTAAAGTCCAAAGTCTGATGGAAATTTTACCTATATCAGATTATGGGTACAATTGGCAGTACTATTCTTTCTGAGGCAAAATTCCTTTACAGTCGTGAACCTCTGAAACCAGACAAGGGTGTGCTTTCAAAATTCAGAAAAGGGGTAGACATAAGGTAGACAATTTCATTTCAAAAGTAAAAAATCGAAAAGAAGAAAGGTCCCTGGACAATTCTGAAACCTAGCAAAACAAATCACACTGCATCTTAAGGTTTGAGAGTAAGCCTATCTGGCTCAATGACCCCGACCCTTTAGGCCCAAGGGGTGACAGTGTCATCCTCGTAGCTCTGCTGGGTGGCCTTGCTGCTTTGGCATCTCTCTGCAAGGGCCTTTTTTTATATAGCTTTTGCAAAGTTGGCCTAGTCCTTAGGCCTCAGAACGACGAGAGTAATGATTTAATTTTTAGTCAGAGAGGCAGAGAGGACTGATGTCGTAGCTCAGATAGGCAGAGAGTAAATTCTCCTTTTCTTCACTTTTTTATTCAGTTGGGAAGCGACATTTGCCTTATACAATTGACCAATTTGCCTTATACAATTAACCAATTCAAGTGCTACTTTCTTCTAGAAACACCCTCACAGACACATCTAAAACTGATCTTTAATTAAACATCTGTGAATCCCAAGGCCCAATCAGTTTGAAACATAAAATTATCCATGTCAACTGCCAACTACTTCAACCATGGAGAAATAAAGTTTCCAATTTTCCAATCCTTAAGGAGTATATACGTTTTTGGTGTCAGGGAAAAAAATAACATTTAAAGAATATCATTCACCAGACAGATATTACCTTGAAATGATATCACACATAGTTTCTGGTATACTTCTGTAACTATGAGTGCTACCTTAAATATTAGTAACAGGGACATCTAGAAAATTAATCTGTTATCCCTTTGTGCTCTCATTGTAAAACGGGACAGAGAAACAACATATTTGTGAAATTTGTGTATTATATTTCTATAAAACATTAAAATCTAGCCTATTAATTTATGTAACTAAAATTACTGACATAAGGACATCCAGTTAACTTATTTAAAAACTATGTAGATTTTTTGGCTGAAAGAATATAAAATTATGAATTCCATTGAAACATTTCGATTATATATAGAGAGGTGTATAAATCAGGACTGGTCATTAAACTGTAAACAGAAAATTTATAAATGAGATTTGACAGATTCCTATATGTAAACTTATGTTTATTTAAGGCATAAGTCTTGTGCCAGCAGTGACAGAGAGCTGATAGTGAACAGGATCTTTGATTCCCACAGTGCTAGTGTTATCACAACTGGCCATGGATATTTATTAAAAAATAAAAAATATATATTCAGTGGAGAGCTTAAAAACTTGTTAGCACATCTCTGGGTGCAGGGGCTCACATCTGCAATTTCAGCATGTGAGAGGCTGAGGCAGGAGAATTGCTTGAGTCCATGAGTTTGAAGCTACCCTGAAGAGGATATCCCTGCCTTAACCTCCCACATAGCTGGTACTACAAGTATGCACTGCCATAGGATAGCTGCTATGTACTTCTAGTACCAGCTATGTGAGAGGCTAAGGCAGGCAACCTGCTTGAGCCCGAGAGGTGGAGGCTGCAGTGAAGGGCTGTGATCACACCAGCCTGGGCCACAGAGCAAGACCCTATCTCAAATAAATTAGTAAATAAATAAATAAAATATATTTTGCACAGATATTAATTTTAGGATATTTTTCTCTCTTTAAAGTAAATATACATTTTGTAATCTAGAAACAATATTTTAATCTTATTTTTCTTATTATATTACCCAATTATTAAGTCTATTAATAGTATTATTTAAGAGTTTTGAATCCTAAACAACTTTAGAGGTTTCACACAAAAGAAGAAAATACCCCAAGTCTTCATATCTGGAATACTGGTCATTTCTATCACTGTAGTAGAAATATATTTGAATTATATCAATGTAAGAAGAAATATTTAGATGGACTTACTGTTTTTAGGGTAACATCCCTCTCCTTATCTAGGAAGTATATTTTTACAGTGTGCAGTTTTAAAACAACCTCAAATTATTTATGTGTGTCTTCCATTTACCTAGTTAAAGATGGCAAACTAATGTTACTGTTAGAGACTTAATAGTAGACAATGTCATTTTACTGCCATTGTCGTTTCCTAAGGTGAACTGAATGATGAATAAAACTAAAAAGATAACATAGTCATACACTACTCATACCAAGCTTAAAAGGCATTATAGATAATGGAATAATTGGATATGTAGCTGATGGCTTCTTTATCCAAAGTAATACTCAGTCTGACAATGTATGAGGGTTAAAAGAAATAGCAGTTTACTGTCTTAGAGTCTGCTTTAGGAAGCTTTAAAGGCATAGACTCTTAGGAGTTAGGATGAGATCTCAAGCAACATTTTGTCCGGACTCTGATTTTATGGATTAAAAAATGAAGCACCGATAGTTAAAGATATTTGCTATTTAGTGTCAAAGCCAGGGCTAGCACATAGGCCATCTGATACCAGTGTTCTTAAGTCATTTGTCAATATTCAAATGAAAGTTATAAAGTTTGCCTCTCTGGGTATATATGATTTTAGATAATGTGTGATTTGAAATTCCTATCACAATTATTTATAAAAAAATTTTCCAGAAAGCGATTTTATTTTAGACTTTTTCACATCAAATTTATGATTTTAATAATAACGTTTTTTTTTTCAATTTTTTCTTTTCTTTTCTTTTTCTGAGACAGAGTCTGGCTTTGCTACCCAGGCTGGAGTGCTGTGGTGCAGTCATAGCTCACTGCAGCCTCAAACTGTTGGGCTTAAGCCTTCCTCATATCTCAGTCTCTTGAGTAGCTGGGACTAAAAGTGCTCACCATTATGCTTGATGATATAGTTTGGCTGTGTTGAATTGTTCTTCCATTATCCCCATGTGTCATGGGGAGGGACCCAGTGGGAGGTAATTGAATCATGGGGGTGGTTACGTCCCTGCTGTTCTAGTGATAGTGAGTGTTCTCAAGAGACCTGATGATTTTACAAGGGGCTTTTCCTCCTCTTCCCTCTACTTCTCTCTTTTGCTGCCATGTGAAAAAAGATGTTTGCTTCCCCTTCCACCATGATTGTAAGTTTCCTGAGGCCTCCCAGCCATGCTAAACTGTGAGTCAATTAAATCTCTTTCTTTATTATAAATTGCCCAGTCTTGGACAGTTCTTTATAGCAGTATGAGAACATATTAATATACCTGGATGTTTTATTTTATTTTATTTTATTTTTTATAGAGACAGGATTTTGCTATGTTGCCCGGGTTGTTCTTTAACTCCTGGCCTCAAGTGATACTCTCGTCTCAGCATCCTAAAGTGCTGGGGTTACAGGTGTGTGCCACCATGCCCAGCCTGTTTACCAACAGTTTTAAACCCTAAATACACATATCTGATGTACAGAAAAATATTTAACAGTAACAGCAAACACATTTCCCTTGTGTTTATTTTGTCAGTCCAAGTATTCTCTATCATAAATCAGGGTCACCAAGAGGTTAGAATGATTTTTATAGATATTCTGTCTGTCCTCATGTGATCACAATATCCTTTCTTCTGACTTCTTTTTACTTCCTTTTTTGTCAACTCATCAAAATGTCTTTCTTTCCTGTTTCTTAAAAAAAAAGTAAAAACAAAAACAAGACAAAGAAAACAAAATAAATATGTAATATTTATATATGAAATACAGATATTGAAAATTAGATTTTTTTCTAATTTCAATATTTTAAATATTATGAATCCTTTTGCATCGTCAGCATGTTCAATACAAAGTCTAATCTTGGACAAATTGCTTTGGTCATTCTTTTACATACTATGAAAGGAAGGATTATAATGATATCTAATTTAAATACATCACAGTTATTTACTTTGTTAAGGACTGAATTAGGTTATATATGATCAAGTGTTTGGCATATTTTAAAGTGCTATTTAAGTAGAAAGAATCATTATTATATGAAGAATCTCAAGTTGCTAAAAAACATAATAGTTACTCAGCCATATGAACATTGTGTCAGTTTATATGTTAATAGAAGATAAAATAATAATCATTTAAATTTATTACAGATGACTTATATAGGTCCAATGAGAAGATAAAATGATCATTTTTATTTATTGCAGACAATTCACATAGGTCTAATAAAGCAGAAGTTTAGCAATAATAATATTGAAGGCTGAAAGTCATGTGAAAAGTTGCAGAGGAGCCACCTCATATTTCACACTCATTCTTTAGCATTCAGATGTTATATGTTTGCTTACCATATGGCTATGTAAGCTGCTATGGATTTGAGTTATAAGAACATGTATTAAATACATTTTGATTGTCCTCTAATTTAATATTTTATAACTAGAGTATTATTTTACTGATATTTTCCCATTATAAGGTTCATTTAAATGAGTCTTTAAAATAAATAAAAGTATTCAAAAATGTGTATGAGAACATTAGGTGTGTAACTGTGTATATATACCCATTTCCTCATTCCCTTATTTTTTATCTGGCCTTCTAGTCAGAACTAGAACATTCTCTTTATATATTGAAAAGTAAATCAAGTTGACTCTATGCATATATATATATGCCTACATTTATGTATATTTTTATATTTATAATCATATTTTTGATCTATCTGTGCATACGTACATATATTCTCTTATGCAGGGTCATGCACAAAATAATCTTATTACACGTATATTTAAAACTATGTTTTTTTTAAATAAAACTTTTACTAGGTGACAAATGCAATACTATACATTAAAATTAAATATGTGAATAAGTATATTAATAATTGTAATTACTCTGATACATACTGTTGAGTTGACATTTTCTTTGCCCAGTGGATTCCTATGGAAATTTAAATGAAGATAGAAACTCATTTATATTTTATGAAATAATATAATTAACTTGCATTGAATGATCTTCGAATGCTTTATGGATGACATGATAGCCATAATAAAATAGAATTTTTGGAAATTTTAAATTTGACATGCACAAAGAATATATTACAGTAATTATAGAAGCAAAAATAATACAATATTTTTCCAGTCTCCTTTCAGTTCTATCATCATGATAAACTCAGTAACAAGCAGAAAACAGTTCTGATACTAATTCAGAGACTTCCTCCTATATTTAAAATAGTCTAAGATTCACAATAGTAATGCATCTAATATAGTGCTTTGAAGATCTTGAAGTATAAAAATTTTACTTATTTATAACCCTGTATTCTTAGTAGACGTTTTTCATGGAAAAAGGATAGTACAAATCATTTTCATAAAATGACAGAACAGAAGTAAAGCTATTATGCAGTGGTTCTTGAATTTCAATGTGCATAAATATTTCCTCTAATACGTTTTAAAAAATGAAAAGTTTCAGATGATCACCCCTAGAGTTTCTGATTCAGTTGACTTTTAGAGTTCCTAAAAGTGGCAAAAATCTGCATTTACTGAGTAACACAAATCATTCCACTGTAGGGAAACAGGGACTGCACTATTAGAGAGTCTATACTCTGCAAATGTATAATGATTCTTTTTTTTTTTTTTTTTTTCCAAATTTAATGCTTAAAGACAACATTATGGCCCAGAACAGAGAGAAATACAGAACAGGATCTAGGGTAAATTGGCTTGATAGGAATTATCCTATATTAACCTATACATAATATAAATCTTAATCATTAATTTACTGAAAATTGTTCAATGCTTCATTATGTGTAGATAATTTTTTTAGATATACCTAATAGATGCTGCAAAGAAAACTGAAACAGCAAGGGAACAGAGAGTGATAGGAGGTGCTAGTGAGATAGAATACTCTCAGAAGACTTCTCAGAAAATCAGATTTTATAGTATGGTCTAAAGCTTACATGGAAAGCTATGTGGAAATATGGAGAAGAGCATTTCAGGCAAAGGAAACGACAAGAGCAAAAGGTCTGATGCAGTGGCAGTGTTTAAAGAATACCTGGAAGGCCAAGGTGTTGGAAGGGAATAAGCAAGGCAGGGAAAGCAAGAGGTTATTCAGCTGCAGTAGCCAAAAGCTATGCTGTAATGGGATACCCCTCCCCCTTTTACTTTCCTGAGTGATAGAGAAAACCACTATACTTCTATTTTGAGCACGAGGTAATTTATCCTTCTCCAGACAGTCCTAAGCAATATGAGTCATCCATTCACCCATGGGGATTTTTCAGGGAATGTGGGCCACTCCTGAACTCTATCATATTTCAGTAGCACTTAAAAGTACTGAAAGAAGGAAGCAGTCCCACGGAAAAATCAAAGGAGATAACCAAAAAAGGAGAATTAAAAGAATTCAAAGGTGTTGATAATTTAAGTGAGAAACCAAAGTCAAGATTCCTAATAAAACATATAAAAAGAAAATGACATATGGTTTTATGAAGCCTGTTATAGTCTATTCCAAAACTCTTTCCTAACACAAAGGCAGAAGAGGACTAATTGCCAGGATCATTCAGTGAACACTGTGAGTTATATATGTGAAGATGACTTTGACTACTCTGTGAAGAGGAGATTCTACTGTTGCTATTGGGAAAAACAGAAAGACTTGCTAAGAGGCAAGAGGTGAAGTTGACTTGGATAAGATGGAAATGATAACAATGTTAAATTTCTGAACATATTTTGGAGTTAGAGTCTACAGAACTAGTTGACAGATTACATTTGAAAGTAAACCACTGCAACTTCCTCTCTCTAGATACACTTTAGACAACAAAGCAAATCATAGATCTGGAAAACTGGTGATGCTTGGCTGCTAATAGCTTGCCTATGTTCATCAGGACCATCTCAGGAACTGCTTGCCCTCTGAAACTGCAGATTGGCTTCGCATTGCTGAGGCTGCAGTGTTGTGGGTGAAAGATGAACACAAAGTGGTCACACGATTTTTTTCTGGTACATAGGCCAAAAACTGGATTCATACTTTATTTAAATAAATATTTTATATGTATTTTTTTAATTAATACACTTAAATTGCTGTGTCTTTTAGAGGTATTATTTAACGCTTTGTGGTTTTTACAAAAATGCATTAATTCATTTTAGATTATTATTTGATTAAAGTGGAGTCTACGGAAGTGAAAAATAAACTCCCCACAACTTTCGAAACTTGCAGAAATTGCTGAAATAAGTTCTTTTTTTTATACTTCTCAGTAAACGTTTTGGAAGTCATGTAGGAATGTTAAATTTCCTCATATAGGCTCTCTCTCAGCAAGTGATGTTAAAGTATCCATTATTTCATTTTATGCTCTCTCGCAACTAACAAAAATATGATTTGTTAAATTGCATTAGGCTATTTTATGCATACAAGTAATTCTATTCAACCTACAAATTTCCGGAGAAATACTTTATTTAAACATTTGGCTGCAAGAATTTAATCTCTACTGTTGAACTATATGAAACATTAGAAAATAAATAAAGCTCTCATAGATTTTTATTTGAAAGTTGTTCCTAATATGATAAAAAATTCTAACTTTGTGAATCAGTTTAAATATAAGTTTATTTGTATTAACCATACCATCTGCCTATAAATTTAAAAGAAATATTGTAACTAACATTATTAATTAGTTATCGATGCAATTTTTACATCTTTACAAATACACACATTCAGGCAAATAAATGCACCATAAAATCTTGGTTTGTTAAAATTAACAACTTTTACAATACATGAAGAACAAGGCTAAAACTTGTTTAAACTCAAATACATGGTTAGATGTGGTGTTAAAAAATAATTTTTTACACTCTTTAAAAGATCTAATTTTTTGGTAGGATCAGAAACTTTTATATATCAAAAATAAAGGATTTAATTTTCTATGTTTTTGGTTACTTTTCAATAACTTGTCATGGAAAATAAATAATATTAGAAAGCTTATTGAAAATAAAGCTAATAATGAAGCTTCTCCTAAGATCAATTTCTAGAAAGTTCTGTTTATTATTAATATTTATGTATAGATATCAACTAAATGTAATCTGACAATAATGTTTTTGGAAATTACGCTTGTTTAGATTAACGTTACAATAAATTTAGATTTTTTAGAAAATATACATTTGTAGGTTTTTAGAAGACAACAATGGCATTACTCTATTCTAGACTTTTCTTTCAAAATGACTGAGGATAGTTTTTCATTTAGATTATTTGTAAACACGATTTCGACTCTGATTCACTATTAAACTATCAACAGAACTAACTCTTAGAATAAAGAAGAGAAACATTTTGAGTCAAATTTTTGGGGAAGACTTCTTTAAATCAAACTTAATCTTAGTTTCCATAAGGCTCGATGTTACATTTAATTATATTGCAGGTTTATATAGCTCTTAATTTCATGAACTCATGGAAGAACATCTGGTTTGCTATACTAAAATCATATTTTTATTTCTCATTTTTTCTGTAATGGAATTGATTTCATGATGGCAGTTTTTACTCTTATGCTGATGAACTCTTTTACTTTGTGATTTGATACACCATATGGTACGTAGGTGACAATGATGCAGTATTTAAAAAATAAATCGTGACAACCATATTGATTTAATTTCAGGCACTTAAAACAAAATCAGCACTGAAGCTTTTTTTGGAGCTCATTTTTGTGAACTTGATACTTTATTGACATTGTTACTCTTTTCTTTCAGTTATCTAATCATCTGTTTATGCACCAATGTGGTAGAGGATCATGTTTAGAGAAAGCTTCAATCTTATGTTTTATATATGTAAATAGCACAGACATTATGCATTTATAACCTTTTTAAAGTTTTAGAACAAAACAAAATGTTGGATTAGAAAGAATAATTTTAAACTCTTCATAAAAATCTTTCAATTTTTTTTATTATCTGGCATTTCATGAACTCCTGAACTTAAAATTTTGCTTCACATCAAATAAGTGTTACAGCTTCAATTTGTCATAATATATTCGTTATTATAATACATGAAACATTTTGATTTCCAATTTAGAACAGATAATTCTGCAATCAAAAGTATAAAATAGTTTTCACTATTATTGAAATAAAATAATTTGTGGATTACATTATTTTCACATTTCTAAAAGTGATAATGCAAGCTCAGCTTCCGAACATGGAAACATTTTATTTATAAATATAGCATGAATTACAATATTATAAGCTGTTGCCATACACAGTAGTTCAGGAATAATTACCTGTAATTATTTTTTTTATTTTGTTAACTTGATTAAAAATATATTTTATAATTTCTTCTTTGAGATTTCTCTTAGCTACTCTTTTTCCTGTTAGAAATTAATTATTTTTTATTGATATAAATTGTGGCAGTTAATTTTATGTCAACATGCTTATAGTGTGATATCCAGCTACTTGATCAAACCTTATTCTAGTTATTTATAATACAAATCTGGGCCTAATATAAAGAATTGAAGGCCTTAATAGGAAAAAAAAAAAGAGTGACCTCTTTTAATGTAAATCACTAATCATCAGAAAAATGTAAATCAAAACTGCAATGAGATATCTTCACATTCAATTTAAAATGACTTTATCAAAAACAAGAATAATAACAGAAGTTGAAGAGGATGTGGAGAAAGGAGAATCCTTGTGCACTCTTTGTAAGAATGTAGCTTAGTTCAGCCACTATGAAAAGTATATGGAGCTTCTTCAAAAAATGGAAAATAGGTAAATTGTTTCTCAATTTCCATATTTTTTGTTCTGAAATTTCCAGTTTTAGAACATCATAATCAAGGAGTATCCAGGTGCATTTCAGAAGGTTTCTTATAGGTTTCTTACAAAAGATCATTTCAGGAAAATCTTTAATATGAGTTTGGAGGATGTATATTTATATATGTATATATCAAATGATTTAATACATTTGAAAGGGAGCATAATGAATATCTAATATCCATGGAAAAAGAAATACTGATCACAAACACATACATATTTACACACACACACACACACACATTTACATATATACAGTGTGTATATATATACACATATATACATATGTTTGTGTGTGTATATATATATACACATGTATGTGTGTGTGTGTTAAATATACACACATATACTGATTTAAGGCTAAATGAGAGCTGTCTATGTGCCATATGTATTTCCAGGATCTTTTCAAGAATCACCTTGCTAAAATAATCTGCCTAACTATATTTCCACAGGGCCCAAATTTCATGCCCTGTGAAAATATATGTTCATGCGTGTGTGTGCATGTAAAATGTACCCTCAGCCTCAATACGTCTATTTTGAAAAATATGAAATAGAAACTTGTTTGGTAAGCACAAGATCAAAATTCCACCAGAATGAACAGGTATCTATTTCTCTTGTGATTGCAATATCATCTACCTTTTGTTTTTTCTTTCTTTTTATCTTGACCAGCAGGTTTCTTTGCATCAAGACCCGCAGTGACAACACTGCAATATTTTCCTCACCAGGGTCCAAGAGTATTAATCATTAAGTCCAAATGCAGTCACTTTGTAGGAAATTCCTCCTGAGACCCATTGCTTAGAAGATAGATCTCTCTCCCTCTATGTAGAAGAAATGGAATTCTCGTTTCACAGTACTGCATTACCTAACAGATATGTATCGTTAAAAATCAAACCAAAATCTCATAAGGCATTAAGTCTGATAACTCACTTCCTACATAATTTCAAACTGGCTGGATGCCCTGCTCTGGATAACCCTCTGAGAAGGAAAACATTGCTTAGGATTCCACTGAGTTGCTCAGAACTAAACTACCAAAGACTATAGATGTACTTGGAGTGAACATGGGAAATATTCAACCCAAAACTTTTAGACGGATATGTGATAGAGTCAAAATTATTTTGTTTCTCCCTTTGCACTTTATTGCCTCTGTACCTCCTGGAGCTGGGGGACCTTCTCCAGGCCTAAAGATCCTCCCTAGATACAGAAAACACAAAGTGAATTCCCTCCATTCCTTCAATTAGGATGCACACTGAGATTATTTGGGATTGTCAACTAGAAAGCATCACAAAATCTATACATTTAGAATGCAGACTTCATTTTTTTAAGTAAATAAATCTTGACAGGCTGGGAGTATGCCTCCAGCCAAAACTGAAAGCAGGCACTATGATTGAAGGATAGATGAAACAGGAGTGTATGCTGAACAGGTTGGCAAAGTATACCTGTTTAACAGGTTGGAGAAGGAGCTAGGAATATTCATAAAGAGCTCCTAAAGCATGTGTATTGAATAAACATCCATGTTGCATATATATGAACCATGTTCACTTTTGGGTGGAGATTTTACATTTAAATGCATTACAATTAGGCCTATATGTTAAAAGGTGAAGCAGGGACATGAAGGGACTCAAGTGCACAGCCTCCGTAAACCAACCAGCACCTGTCCGTGGACGGTGATCTTCCTATGAGGAGAACATTACTGACATCAGTCTCTTGTCCAGCCAAAGCTGTAATGATGGGTTGTGGAATAGGGGAGGTAAGTTAGCATCTGGCAGCGGATAAGCTGAAAATTATTTTAATATGGCTAATCTCAGGCCAGTGCTGCTTTGGCTGCTAGAGAAGAAGAAAAACTGACAGAACATAGTTTATTATTTAAATGTAGGGGCACATAACTAAACCTTTGGCATGGCTGTAGGCCTCGTTTATAATTTGGTATTTTATGGCCACAGAAATTCTGTTTTGTCTCTCTTATGATCTCTATTTTAATATTAATGCTGATCAGTTGTACATCTAAGCTGCAAAAGAATGGGAGTGTAATGAGAACTGTCTTATCTCTCATCCATTATGGCTGGTAATTCTGTTTTGAAGGTTTCTATGGGGTCCCTTGGCCAAGAGAGAATCTGTTCAGTCAGTTGAAGGAATTTAGTATTTTATTTTTAGTTTATAGGATTCACCCTAAAAGCCTTTGCTGGTAGGATTAGAGTGTC
>CAUYQU010067209.1:0-13616 GCA_963574635.1 Cheracebus regulus | reverse complement strand
ATCATCACCCCATCATCACGCTCACCCGAGCTTGTTCACCCCAACATCACTGTCACACCACCATCATCACCCCAACATCACTGTCACCCCACCATCATCATCACCCCAACATCACTGTCACCCCACCATCATCATCATCTCAACATCACTGTCACCCCATCACCATCATCACCCCAACATCACTGTCACCTCACCATCATCACCCCAACATCACTGTCACCTCATCATCATCGTCACCCCAACATCACTGTCACCTCACCATCATCATCACCCCAACATCACTGTCACCCCACCATCATCACCCCAACATCACTGTCACCCCACCATCATCACCCCAACATCACTGTCACCTCACCATCATCATCACCCCAACATCACTGTCACCTCACCATCATCACTGTCACCCCACCATCATCATCACCCCAACATCACTGTCACATCATCATCATCACCCCAACATCACTGTCATCCCACCATCATCGTCACCCCAACATCACTGTCACCCCACCATCATCATCACCCCAACATCACTGTCACATCACCATCATGACCCCAACATCACTGTCATCCCGTCACCATCATCACCCCAACATCACTGTCACCCCACCATCATCATCACCCCAACATCACAGTCACCCCACCATCATCATCACCCCATCACTGTCACCCCACCATCATCACCCCAACATCACTGTCACCTCACTATCATCATCACACCAACATCACTGTCACCTCACTATCATCATCACCCCAACATCACTGTCACCTCACCATCATCACCCCAACATCTCCCTCAGCCGCAACTCCACTGTCACCACCTATCATTATTGCTCAGCCCCCTCGCTTCCAAAGCCAGGTTGCAGCAGGTTTTGCGATCCTCAGGGGCAGGGGTGAGCCCTGGAGTGCCTGCGGGCAGGGAGCTGGGACAGAGGCGGCTGCACAGCAGGGCAGCGTCTGGGCCACCAGGGCCTCTGGGGAGGGCACTCCGATGGCCATGCCCAGGAGGCGCGCCCAGGCCCCGGTGCTGTAACTGATCTGCAGGATTTCACCACCAGGGCCCAGGGAATCCGGGAGGGGCTCCAACCGCAATTCTTCTGGGGGCATAGAGGTTGTTTGGATCAAGATTGTCCAGGGAGCCTGCAGGAAGGGCAGGACCTGAGAGTCTGCGTTTTCACCGAGTCCCAGGGGTCCATCCACAAACTGGGCACCCAGTCCCCAGTCCGTGACCAGCTGCAACTGGAGCGAGGCTGTAGGAAGGTGTCAGGACGGGGGAGAAAAGAGCGTGATCCTCCCTGAGGTCAGAAAAGGGTCCTCATGACTGGAAATAAAATGCCAGCTCCACGCTCAGCGTGAAGGGAGATTCCCTGCACTCTCCGCCTGCACCCTGCCTGTCGCTCACCCTGGGGCAGAGGCCAGGCCTCAGCATTTCCAGGAGGGCAGACACCCTCATCCCCGCTCTGCGCACAGCCTTTGAGAGATAACCCGGCTTCCCTGGAGCCTGTTTTCTTAGTGATAACTAGGAAAGAAAGCAGGTCAGTGGGGCACTTCCCCCCATTGTTAGCCCTTCTATCGCCTGGAAGACCGGAGCTGCGCTCCCCACAGGGCCTCAGCAGAGCGACCTGGAGCAGGAAACTGGGCTTCCAGAAGATGCCTGCAGCAGGTGAGCCCGGGCCGCGGCCAGGCCTGGCAGGTAGCTGGACTCCGGGGCCTGCTCAGGAGCGCTTTTCCGAGAGGGTCAGACAGATGCCCTCCTCAGAGGAAGGAGAGGCCGGAGCAGCTCCCAGGGGGGACGTGGGGAGCTCCGCAGAGGGTGGGGCGCCGACCGGAGTCACCTGCTGGCACCCCACGCTGTCCTGAGCTCCCTTGCCGGAAAAGGAAAATGGCAGCCTCCTGCACACGCAGCCTGGCAGGTCAGCTGCTTTTCTCTGGAGCTTGCCGCCAGCTGGGCATTCCTGTTGTTTGTACCTGCAGACCTTGGCTGACGGATTGGGATAGAGCAGAAACGAGAGTTCCTCTCCCACATGACAGCCCTGAAACAGCAAACCCCAGGATGTGGGGCATTGTCACGCACAAGCACTCACTGGGTATCTGCTTTGCGGGGGAGACTGGAAGGCCTAAGAACCAGTAAGAAACTCTCAGTTAAGGAGAGCATGAGGTTTCACACAGCTAGACTACGGCTGCGGGGGTCACAGAGATGGGACAATGACAATAGACACTGGAGAAAAACAAATGATAGGTACAGGGAGAGGTGTACCTATCACAGACATGACAGGCACGATGAGCCATGACACTGATGAAGGACGTACAGATTTTTGCTGCAAAAATCAAGTTGAAAGGGCTGAGGCATGTGAGTCCTATGAGAACCCTGCGGGGAGCGCTCGGCTCAGTCCAGGAGCTCAAGGGAAGCCTAACGGAGAAGATGACACCCGAACTAAGCACCTTGGCCTGGTCTCCTCAAAACAAACAACAGAACACCCTTGTTCTTCCACGAAACAGGATTCTCAATGACTGGCCCCCTCCCATTCATCTACTCATTCATTTCCAAGCTTCATACTCAGATCTCCTTACCGACCACTTGCTGAGTGCCATGAGCCTGGAGTCTGCGCAGGGCTGAGGGCAAGACAGAGCCTCACAGGTGCTGCTCGTCTGCAGAGGGCACAGGCAGCCCAAAGCCACGGTGGTGCACGATGACTCCGTGGTGAGGGGTGGCACGAGGGCAGGGGGGCAGGCACTCACAGGGAGCAACACATGCCCAAAACTGGGGGCCGAGCCAGGTTCCCCGGAGAAAGTGGTTTCTTAGCACAAATGAAATGAGAAGGAACGAGAAGGGCCATCCAGAGCAAGATGAGGGCCAGGAAAGGGCAAGCAGAGCTGAGCAGATGAAGGAGGCTGAGTGTGCCAGCATGCAGAGGCCAGGAAGCCGCCCAGGGTGAGCTGAACGAATGGGAAGGAGAACTGTGGGGGACTGGACACATAGGCAGGGAGGCCACGGGGACCACTCAGAGGTGAGCTGGACAGGTGGGAGGGAGGCCACGGGGACCTGTCAGAGGCGAGCTGGACGGGCAGTAGGGAGGCCATGGGGACCACTCAGAGGTGAGCTGGATGGGCGGGCAGGAGGCCACAGGGATCTGTCAGACGTGAGCTGGACGGGTGGGAGGGAGGCCACGGGGACCTGTCCGAGGTGAGCTGGATGTGTGGGAAGGAGGCCACGGGGACCACTCAGAGGTGAGCTGGATGGGTGAGAGGGAAGCCACGGGGACCTGTCAGAGGTGAGCTGGACCGGTGGGAGGGAGGCCACGGGGACTACTCAGAGGTGAGCTGGATGGGTGAGAGAGAGGCCACGGGGACCTGTCAGAGGTAAGCTGGACGGGCGGGAAGGAGGCCACAGGGACTACCCAGAGGTGAGCTGGATGGGTGGGAGGGAGGCCACGGGGACCTGTCAGAGGTGAGCTGGATGGGCAGGAGGGAGGCCACGGGGATCTGTCAGAGGTGAACTGGATGTGTGGGAGGGAGGCCATGGGGACCTGTCAGAGGCGAGCTGGATGGGCGGGAGGGAGGCCACGGGGACCACTCAGAAGTGGGCTGGACGGATGGGAGGGAGGCCATGGGGACCTGTCAGAGGTGAGCTGGACAGGCGGGAGGGAGGCCACGGGGACCTGTCAGAGGTGAGCTGGATGTGTGAGAGGGAGGCCACAGGGACCTGTCAGAGGCGAGTTGGACGGGCGGGAGGGAGGCCACGGGGACCTGTCAGAGGTGAGCTGGACGTGTGGGAGGGAGGCCACGGGGACTGCTCGGAGGTGAGCTGGACAGGCAGGAGAGAGGCCATTGCTGCAGGTGGGCTGAATTTATCGTAACAACAGTGGTGGTCTGTGGAAGGGATGGAGTCAGGGAGCGAGGTGATCGGACTCTTGTTTGGGGAGCTCACTGTTGCCCCAAAGCAGAAAGTGAGTGCCACTAGGGTAAGCCTGCACAGAGAGGACATAGCATCCACAGTTCTCCAGGCCAGAGAGGAGACGACCTGCGGGCATGGAGAGCATCTGAGTCGGGGAATTCGCAGGTTTCTGCTTGGATGCGTTGAGCTGCTGTGCCCTGCGGACCCTTGAACATGTCTGGAGCCCCGTGTTGAGAACTGGCCAGAGAAACACATGGAAAGTGGGACGGAAACCCGGAGGGAAGCCTGCAGTGAGAGGCGAGGAGGCCCTGCACTGACGCTGGAGGCTGCCATGCGGGTGGAGTGTGCCAGCGAGGGTCCTGTAGCAACGCCTCCCTGGAGAACGAGAAGTTGGGGCGACATGGGGATGAAGCCACCCACCATGACCACGGGGCCCCCTGATGGAGGCATCCAGCCCCCACTCCCTCTGATGGTGGCGTTCAAAGCCAGTTCTGCCAACAGAGATGCCACATAGGTGGGCAAGTGGAAAATGCCCAGGCCCGTTTGTGCAGCTGGCGGCAGTGTCATGGGTGTGGCCCCGAGGGTGGCCCTGCAGCCACCCTCCCCCAGGCCACGGGGCATCCGTATCTGGACACCTGCATGTCTGGTTCCCCACTCAGGGAAGTCTCTGAAATATCTGAGGTGGCCTCTCTCTCCTTGACAGTTACACGGAGGGTAGGCTATTTGGATGACGGTGGCCACAATCTCAAGAGCTAGAGGCCAAACTCAAGGCGTGGACGGCAGCCATTGGGGTGGTGTGGGTAGCATCAGCCAGAGTGGGCGCAGGAGGGTGTGGGACATAAAATGGCACCGTGGCATGAATCCCTAAAGCAGAGGGGAAAGCAGTGCATTGAAATGACTTCTGTGTCTTTTTCTACCAAAATACAGGCTTATGACACACAAGAAATAACATTAGAAGCTTTGGATCCCATGAGACATTGTTCAGCCCCATTTCCTGCAAAGCCACAGATGCAGCCGGTGGCCACTGACACACAGCAGGGCCAGTGCCGGCCGAGGGACACAGACACATGGCTGGAGGGCCCCACATCACCCTGCAGGGTCAGGGGACCTGAACGTCTCCTGCCCGGGATCAACATACGGAGGAGAATATGCTCAAATGAATGTGGTACGGAAAGCGGTCCCCAGTTGCTCAGAACCATCAGAATTCTCTTCCTCCATGGAGACTAAGTTCAGAGCACGGAGGGCCCTCCACGCCGCAGAACGTGGCCCCGTCAGAGCCCGCAGTCTCACTTTGCCGTCAGCTGGCTGGTTCCTATAAACTCACTGCCCTTCAGACCGAGGCCCTCTTCTGTGAGTCTGAAGCACACAGGAGGGCAGCCCCCAGCTTACCAGACACAATGAGGAGTCCAGCCCCGGGCCACAGGCAGGAATGCACCCCACAACAGGAGGGGCCCAGCAGGTCAGGAAAGAGGCATTTCCAGCCAAGGACACAACCCTTGCACTCCAGCCTCCAGGAAGCCAGCCTCATGCTTCCAAGGTGCTGTTTAAAAGGAAAGGGAGGAACGTCCAGAATTAGAGGGTGGAAAGAGCCTAGCAGACACAGAGGGGTGATCCCTTCCCTGAAGAAAGAGGAGCTGAGCCCTGGGGAGCTGAGAGTGTGCACCGCAGGCCACACAAGCCACCGAACCAAAGGAGCCAGCTCCCTCAGAAGGACACTGAGCCACGGATTCAAAAAAACAGACACTGAAAGAGTGGAAGCCACAAACAAGCCAGGCCACAGGCAGCAGCTCAGGAAAGTTCCTGATCAAAGAAACTAGTAATTAGGAGCAAAATATGCAAGATTATGCCAAAAGAACTGCACACACTCACAAAGGTGCTCATGGTGAAAGAGACCCTCTCCACAATACTCACAGCGACGGAGACCCTCTCCATAGGACTCACAGTGACAGAGACCCTCCTCACGACACCCACAATGAAGGAGACCCTCCCTAAGACACCCACAGTGACAGAGACCCTCCCCACGACACCCACAGTGACAAAGACCCTCCCCACGGCACCCACAGTGACGGAGACCCTCCCCATGACACCCACAGTGACAAAGACCCTCTCCATGACACCCACAGTGACAAAGATCCTCCCCACGGGGGATTCACAGTGATGGAGACCCTCCCCACGGGGGACTCACAGTGACAGAGACCCTCCCCACAGGACTCACAGTGATGGAGACCCTCCCCACGACATCCACTGTGATGGAGACCCTCCCCACAGGACTCACAGTGACAGAGACCCTCTCCACGGGGGATTCACAGTGACGGAGACCCTCCCCACAACACCCACAGTGACAGAGACCCTCCTCATGACACCCACAGTGACCCTCCCCACGACACCCACAGTGACAGAGACCCTCCCCACGGGGGATTCACAGTGATGGAGACCCTCCCCATGACACCCACAGTGACAGAGACCCTCCCCACGACACCCACAGTGACGGAGACCCTCCCCACGACACCCACAGTGACGGAGACCCTCCCCACGACACCCACAGTGACAAAGACCCTCTCCACAGGACTCATAGTGACAGAGACCCTCCCCACGACACCCACAGTGATGGAGACCCTCCCCATGGGGGACTCACAGTGACAGAGACCCTCCTCATGACACCCACAGTGATGGAGACCCTCCCCATAGGGGATTCACAGTGACGGAGACCCTCCCCACGACACCCACAGTGACAAAGACCCTCCTCATGACACCCACAGTGACCCTCCCCGCGACACCCACAGTGACAGAGACCCTCCCCACGGGGGATTCACAGTGATGGAGACCCTCCCCACGACACCCACAGTGACGGAGACCCTCCCCACGGGGGATTCACAGTGACGGAGACCCTCCCCACGACACCCACAGTGACAAAGACCCTCTCCATGACACTCACAGTGATGGAGACACACACTCTAATGCCCACATAAGAGAGGCCCTTTCCGTGTCTTTCCTTCATGACCTTGCTCCGGTTTTGCCCTCCGTGCTCACCCTCCTTCTCCCTAATCCCTGTCCTCCTCCAGGTGCCTGCTGCATGCCCTCCCCTCCACGTCCTCCCCCCTGCGCCCTCCCCTCCACATCCTCCCCCGCTCATCTCCCTCCCCCACAGCCTCCCTTCCATGCCCTTTCCGGCTCATCTGCCTCCTCCACACCCTCCCTCTATCCCCTCCCCTCCACACCCTCCCCTGCCCGTCTCCCTCCTAAGAGGTCACTCTTGCTCGGATTTGCTCCTCCGTGCCCCAGGCTCACGAAGTTCTGCATGGGAAGAATTTTTCCTATCATGGACCTGTTTGGGGAAGAGACAAGAGAAAGCAGAAAGAAGGGACTCTTCAACCCTTGGCAGCCCCTGCAAACGTCTCTTCTGATCCCCTTTCTTCCATCAGAATTTTGGAATTCTTACTGAGCTGCAAAGCAGGGATGATGTTTCTCCTTTCTTAGTTCTAGGAGATTAGCATATTCATTTCCCCACGAATCCCAGGAACGTTGTGTGTGGCGTGCACCCCAGCCTTTCGAAAAGTGGATCCTGGACGGAGGGTGTGGAAGAGGAAGCGACCCTGGAGGGTCTGACACAGGGCAGAGACACCGAGACCCAGCTGGCATGCACCCCGACCAGGGCCTCAGTGCTAACTGGCACCAAGGATAAGAAGGACAACATTCAGGGACGGCCCCAGGAGCGTGAGCAGGACCCTCGATAGGCCGGCAGCAACAGCAGACAGGCCGGCAGGACGTCGATGGCCACGGGCCACTCTGACTCCGACCCTGGAAATGAGGAGTAGCCCAGGGGCCTGGGCATCAGCACTCGGCTTCCTCCTTCCCCTCCGCTCGCCCCCACGCCCACCCCCACCACACACCCTGGGAGCCGTGACCGGCAGGCCCAGCTGAGGCGGCCACCGAGGGTCGCCGGCCAGGCTTACCCGACAGATGCTTTAATCTTCTGTTTGAAGAATGGCTTCTGCTCAGCTCCGCTCTTCAAACATCTGTTTCTCTTTAGAAAGATGGAGGCATTTCAAATGGCACTGCCGGTGCCACGCTGGGGACTGTTTAAACGGCACCCACATTGTTTACATTGTCCTTTACAGCCAGGGAGGATTTACAGCAGGCGGCTGGACATGCGTCTAAGCTCTGTAAAAGAGATCATTCACTTTTAGAAGTGAACAGCTTAGCTTCCTAAATACATCCTTTTTGAAAGGGGGTATTTACTTTATTAACCCGTAAAAAACATCGAAGGAGGTTGAAGCTCCTGGAGCTGTTCAGGTTTCAGCTCCTTAAAGCCACTGAAAAGAAGCCGATTTCTGGCTTCACCCCTTGGCCTTGACACCTCTCTGAAGGCGCTGCCGCTTGGCCGGCTGGTGGCAGCAACCCAGGATTCCTGTGTGTAAACGACACGCAAACACCCCACAGCAGAACGCATCTATATCCTGGTCCTGGAAGATGGAGTAGCCGCAGACCTTTGGGAATCCCAAAGCAAGATGAGAATCCGAGCTGCATCTGAGAAATCGGAACTGGTCCAGGAAGGACTCAGGCCAACCGCAAGGGGTTGGGAGCAGTTACCACCGTCAGGATGAATCGGCTCCTCCCTGCACCCCACACAGCATCTTAAAATCTCTTCATTTATTCTCTATATTTTATTCGTTATTTAGGTTCCTACATTTGCTAAAATAAATATCTCATTTGTCTTCATCTCTCCTAAGTGTGACACCTCCCAGGCATGTGATAAGTGTTTGTTGAAATAATTCCTCATGAGTTACCACAGTCAGGTGGAATGGGAAAACCAGGAGGTGCTTCCATGTTTAAATAATCAGAGGTTCTCAGGAAACAGGCTCCCGTGTTCTGCATCGGTAAAGTTAGGTGTTTAACCACGGTGAAAGGAAAGAAAAAGATGTTCTCTTCTGCTGAGCACATACCGTGTGCTAGATCCAGCCCTGTCCCCATGAAGCCTTGAATGGTGCCAATGCTCCTTGGGCCAGCGTTGAACACACAGGGCCCTACAGAATCCCCCAAATCCTCTGTGTGGTAAGGCCATCTCCAGCCCATGAAGGAAAAGCCCAGGGCCAGAGCAGGAGCTTTCCAGTGAGATTCATCATGGACCGGAGGGAAAACGCCTCGGTTCACGTCTTGGTTCACATCTTCCTGGTACACAGGTGTGTGCACTGGAGCCTCCATCTATGCTCCTGCTTGGGGCCACACATAGACCGGTCTTCACGTTAGAATTAACTTACTCAAAACCTCATTTTGTCTCCTGGGATCATTCAGCTAAGAGTCCAAGGAGAGATGAGCTTTCAGATGTCCCCACATGGGTCCTTCCTGATCTCAGCCGGGGAAGGCGGGCACCTTGGTCAACACCACCACCAAGAGGTAACAAGGGCCACGTAGTCGTGCTTTCTAAAGGAGAGGGTAGAGGCGGCTGGCAGCAAACGCTCTCAGCAGTTGGGAGAGAAAAGGCGCTGCCCAGAAGCAGACAGGACTCCGGCAATGCCTCCCACTGCGTTTCAAGCTTTGTAGGAAATTGCGAGGCTTGGAAGACCTGCGACTCAATGTGGGGTGAGCCTGGCAAGACGCTCCGGGACTGCCAGGAGGAAGCACTTGGCCCCTGGAGCAGAGGGCAGAGAGCCCAACTGTACAGTAGAGGGGTCCTGTCCACCTCCACCCCGGCTGCCCGCCACCCTCTGGTGGACACGTGAGCACACACTGTGTGCACTCCCAGAGTAGGCTGCATTTGCCTGAGGACTGTTCCAATTGGGCTTATAATTGTCATTGCCTTGTGTAACTACACAAGCCTCATTGTGAGAAAATATGCATGTGAAAACAGAGGCATTATGTCCATGTAATCCAAGTTGAGTCCTTTGAAAAGATGCCATAAAGAAAATTCACTAAACATGTACACCCATTTAAGTGTCGATAAATCAGCTGTAAATAAATGCAATTCAAAAATTACAGTCAAGTGAGATTCTGCTTGAGTCATTTACATGTGCTGGCAAGGTTTTGCTACATCTAATACCTTGGTTGACCTGGTCATTTTCAAATGGATTCGTCTTGCCTTATTGGTTGAGGTAAATAGATGGTCAGATGGTGAAACGGTTGAACAGTAGGAAAGATCGATGACTGGATTCAGCGATGAACCAGTAAATTTCCAACAACCTTCTCTCTGAAAAGAATAGAGCCCTGATTTGTAGCATTTGTCAATTTCCATGGTGAAAACGATCCCATCACGGCCGATTTCAAGCCACCAACCTGACGTCTGTGAACGCAGGTTGGGAAGCAGTGTGCACAGCCTTCCTGGCGAGCAGGGACGGTGGCTGCAACACCCACAGCCAGACGCAGGGCAGGGGTGTGGACTTGAATTCTGGAGCAGTGTCACTGCGGGGCTTCACTGAAAGGCCTCAGTAACAACGGAAGGGCTCCAGCCCCCGGAAGCAGGACCACACCAGGCCTTCCCTGCACGCCGCGTCTCCTGGCTGGCCATGCAGTCCTTTCCTACCCAGCTGGAATGTCAATATGGCTCCTTTGCCAAACTTCTCATGCTCAGGGAGCTTGATAAGAGAGGGGCCAGCTCTCACATGGGCAACGCTGAGCTGGACTCACCCACAGGTATGTATGCCTTCCCGCCTCTCAGTTACTGACTGAGACATTCTATCATGGCCAATTCACTTTCCTCATGTTACCAGTTCACAACTGGGTAACAGATGTGTCTGAGCCTTACTCTGAAAATTAACAAAGACAACACAAGGGCCCTGTTGTCCAGAATCTAAGAGCCTATAAATGACATGTAGCATATATATGAAAGACCATTTAATAAGCTGGACTTGAGACTAGGAAGGTGCTTTGGTTTCAATGTGTCCCTCAAAGTTCATGTGTTAGAAACTTAATTCCCAGTGCAACAGTGTTGGAAGGCAGGGCTTCATGGGAGGTGTTTAGGCTGTGAAGGCTCTGTCTTCATGAAGAGATTAATGTCTTATTGTGAGCATAGTTTTGTTATAAAAGCGAGTTCAGTCCCCCACCCACCCTCTCTCACTGTTGCCCTTTTTCCCTTCTGCTTTCCACCATGGGATGACACAGCACAAAGGCCCTCACCAGAAGCTGGCGCCATGCACCTGCACTTCCCAGCCTCCAGAACCACAAGTCAAATACATTTCTGTACTTTATAAATTACTCAGCCCAGGTATTCTGCTACAGCGTACAAACGTACCAAGATGGAGCATTTTTGGTTTTTATCCACTTGGCTGGTTGGGGATTATTCTTTATTCCTAGAGATAAATGACATTAAAATAAAACATGTACCTCAGAAATGGACATTTTGTGGGAAGAAGCCCCGTTTGCTTTCTTTTCATGTTTAAAGATACTGGAATCTGAAGTAGAAACGGTACTGAGGGACATAGTGCGGTCCCGAAGTGGGAGCAGAGAGAAGAAGGGCGAGGAATACCACGTTCTCCCCTTCACTCTCCTTCCTGCGAGGAGCCCGAGATGGTTAATGCGGAGTTTCAACTTGATTCGATTGAAGGATACAGAGTATCGATCCTGGGTGTGTCTGTGAGGGTGTTGCCAAAGGAGGTGAACATTTGAGTGTGTGTGTGTGTGTGTGTGTGTGTGTGTGTGTGTGTATTCCATGACTACTGTCCCTCTAGAGAACCCTGAGTAATACAAAACCTGAACATCACTCACTGGCACATGGGAAGTGGCCAAGGCCGGGGACACAGCAGCTCACCCAGGTGCTTCAGGGTCTCCCGGCACCATGGCCCACCAGACGAGCGTCCTGCTGTGTGGACAGTGGGACACACCCATCACACCAGGCTGAGCTAACTCCCTCTCCAGCCACACAGAGAGGCCCCAGGTTGCCAAAGTCCACGCATCTTCGGCCTCTGAGACTAACAGTGCCACGTGTTGATCTCCTAGCTTATCACAGTAGCCATTTGCAGCAGCATAGTGTATATAGAAGTGTTGATCTTGAGATTTTTGCCTTCAGATTTTACTCTACTGTAATCAATAACTTGTTGTGTATAATTAAGACAAATACATGATGGCCTTGTGTTTATGAAGTCAATATATAGCTTGCAGGAAATTCCTTGGCATTGTTTGTATGCTGAATAAATATTTTAAGATTCTGCCAGTAACAGAAGTTTCTGTGTATATTACAGAGTTCTCTTTTATCCGGTTTGAAGAAGTATGAAGGAGCAGATGCACACTGTCCAAACAAACATTTGTTTCCTCCTCCAGCTGGGTAGATTGTCATAACTGCCTTCTAGGGAACCCTGGTGGTCCCAGCATTTATTCACAGGTAGGGTACTACTGGGTTGAAACTGAGTTGGAGTGGGTGGGTGAGTGTGAGGTGGTGCTGTGTGGTATTGTGTGGTGTGGTGTGGTGCTGTGTGGTGTGGTATTTTAAGACAAAAGATTTGGTATTGTGGGGTGAGGTGTGATGGTGTGTGATGAGATGTGGTGTTGTAAGTTGAGGTATTGTGCCGTATGATGTGACGTTGTGCATTGTGGTGTGGCATTATGAGATGTGGGTATGGTGTTGTGAGGTGGGGGTATGGCATAGTGTGGTGAGTTGTGTTGTGTGGTGAGGGGTGTCGTGTTGTGAGGTGATATGGGTGTGGTGTTTTGTGGTAACAGTGTGGTGTTGTGTGGTGAGGGGCATGGTGCTGTGAAGTAAGGTATGGTGTTGTAAGGTGAGGGATGTGGTGTGTGGTGAGGTGTGGTATTATGCAATAAGGGAGTGGTGTTGTGAAGTGAGACGTGGTGTGGTGGGAAGTGTGGTATTGTGCGTGAGGTGTGGTTTTATGAGGTAAGCTGAGGTGTGGTGGGAGCATGATGTCATAAGGTGAGATGAGTATGGCGCTGTGTGGTGGCTGTGTGATGACGAGCAATAAGGTGCCGTGTGGTATTGTGGTGTGAGATGCGGTGTTGTGAGGTAAGCTGTAGGGTTGTGAAATGAGGCGTGGTGTTGTAAGGTGAGGTGTTGTGCAGCGTGATGTGATGTGTGGGGGTTGTGGCTTTGTGAGGCATGGTGTTCTGAAGTAAAGTGTTGTATTGTGGGTGAGGTGTGTTTTCTGAGGTGGAGTGTGGTATTTTGGGGTGAGGTGTGGTGTTCTGAGGTGAGGTGTGGTATTGTGAGGTAAGGTGTGTGGTGAGGTGTGATATTGTGAGAGGAGGTGTGTGTTATCTAAGGTTTGGTGTTGTGCAGAGTCATGTGGTATTATCTGGTGGAGGATACAATTTTGTGTGGTGAGGTGTTGTGTGGGAAAGTGTGGTGCTATCAGGTGAGGTGTGGTGTTATGTGGTGAGGTGTTGTGCTGTTTCCTGAGGGTTGTGGTATTGTGAGGTGAGGTGCAGTGTTCTCAGGTGACACGTGTTATTGTAAGGTTTGATGTGGTGTTGTGAGATGAGGTGTGGTGTTATGAAGTGCCATGCAGTGTGGTGGTGTGTAGTGGGTGTTGTGTTGTGGGGTGAGGTGTGGTGCAGTGTGGTGGGTGTGAGGTAGGGGTTGTTTTGTGGCCAGGTGTAGTGCTGTGACATGAGGTATTGTGCAGTGCAGTTGTATTATTGTGTGGTGAGGTGTGGCGCTGTGTGGTGAGGTGTGGCGTTGTGAGGTGAGGTGTGGCGTTGTGAGGTGAGGTGTCGCGCTGTGTGGTGAGGTGTGGCGTTGTGAGGTGAGGTGTGGCGGTGTGATGTGAGGTGTGGCTCTGAG
>CAUYQU010067208.1:0-14214 GCA_963574635.1 Cheracebus regulus | reverse complement strand
CTTGAACCTGGGAGGTGGAGATTTCAGTGAGCCAAGATCATGCCACTGCACTCCAGCCTGGGTGACAGAACAACACCCTGTCTCAAAAAGTAAGTAAATAAATAAATACATAATAAAATAGCTTTTTCTAGTCTTGTGAAGAATGTCACTGTTAATTTGATAGAAATAGCACTGAATCTATAAATTGCTTTTAGCAGTATGGCCATTTTAATGATAATGATTCTTCGTATCCATGAGCATGGAATGTTTTTCCATTTGTTTGTGTCATCTTTGATTTCTTTGATCAGTGTTTTGTAATTCTCATTGTAGAGATCTTTTTCTTCTCTGGTTAGCTGTATTCTTAGGCATTTTAAGAGGTTTTTTTGTTTTGTTTTTTTGTGGAGTTTTTTCGGGCAATTGTGAATGGGATTTTGTTCCTGATTTGGCTCTTGGCTTGGCTGTTGTTGGTGTAAAGGAATGCTAGTGATTTTTGTACATAGATTTCTTATCCTAAAACTTAGATGAAGTTGTTTTTTCGTTGAAGGAGATTTTGGGCCAAGATGCTGGGGTTTTCTAGATATACAATCATGTCATCTGCAAACAGGGATAGTTTCACTTCCTCTCTTCCTATTTGGGGTTGGGTTGTAAGGGACAATAAATTGTGGGGAAGGGACTAGGAGAGTTACAGGAAAACTAATGGAAGACAAGGGCTATTAGTAAAGTCTGTTTATGCAAACTCACCTCAGTATCTACTCTCTGCCTCCAGTGCTGAGTTATTCTTCCTGGTTCAGCCAAGGTACTTCTCATAGGGAAATTCATCCCCTGCTTTTAGGCAGATAAGAGGAGGACAGAGAATTCTTCCTGCATCTGTTGATTCTCAATTGAAAAAAAGAAAATTGAATAGAGCCTGTATCTCTTTTTTTTAAATGGCACATTTTGGAGTGGCATATTCTGATCTCTTTCATTTCTTAATAATAGAACATCTAGCTAAATATACCACCTAGAACAAAGACTACATTTCCCACATGGCCTTGCAGCCAGGCTTTTCCATGTGACTTATTTCTGACCAATAGGATGTGAAAAGTGTTATGGGCAACCTCTGTGTCAAGCTCCTAGAAGAAATGCATCAGCCCTTTTCTCCTTCTCCCTTCTCACTGGCTCGAAAACAGACATGGTAGGGGGCATTTTTGGATATCATGGATGAGGCCACACCCTAGGGATGATGAAAAAATACATAGAAGAAAATTGGGTCCCTAAGGTCTTTCTGCATTTGAACTTTTATGTGCAAATAACCAAATTCCTATTGTATTTGGGCTGCCATGAAACTTGGATCTCTTTCATTCAGTTGAACTCACCTCCTAGTACATTGTGTAAATTTCCCCTTACAGGGAACACAAGTCAGAAGACATTCATGTTCAGCCCTCTGGTAATCCTATTTCATATGGCAAATTAATACACTAGCAGTTGTCCAGAAAGCAGGAGTCAGGCTTTTTCAGTCTGTCAGCAGGGTTAACAGCAGATTCCCAAGTCTGGCCTCTTGGAAAGGTTCTTAGAGGTCAGCCCCCAAGCCTCATAATGATAAAAACAGCTCAGATGGCACAGAGAATGTTGAACCTCACCACAGCACAAACAGTAGGTCTGCAGCCAGCAATCCCTCAAGGGTCTGAATAACCAGAGCTGCTATTTCATCATGACCATAGACTTTCATGGTCTTCTGTCCTTTTTTGTCTTTTTTACAATCCATGGCTAATTTGGCCAGAGTTCTAACAGAAAGTATAGTGTCATGCCAATCCATTGTTAAAAGAAAAACTTTAGAAAAAATCAATCTAACAGGCTGGGTGTGGTGGCTCACATCTGCAATCCAAGTGGTGGGAGGATTGCTTGAGCCCAGGAGTTCAAGATCAGCCTGGGCAACACAGTGAGACCCTATGACTACAAAAAAATTCTTAAAATTAGCCAGATATGATGGTGTGCACTTGTAGTCCCAGTAACTCAGGAGGCTGAGCCCAGGAGGTCAAGGCTGCAGTGAGCCATGATTGTGCCACTGCATTGCAGTCTAGGTGACAGAGCAAGACTCTATGTCAATCAATCTATTTAACAGCACTCCTTTGAGCATTAAAGGATTCATGAATTGAGCATCACTCAAAACCCAAAAAGGTCCAGAGAGCTCTGCTCCACAGCATGAGCAGCAAGCTTTTATAGGCTGACCGCAGAAGCTAAGCAGAAAATCACTTGACTGGCTACAGCTCGGCATTTGCCTTATTTGGGTATAACCCAGTGGAGAGTCCCTAGTTGGTGATTTCTGATTGGTTAAGCTCAAGTTTTGTTTTACAATTTCCATTAAAATTGATTTTGGTTTGCTCTCCAGGCACAGAGACAGCCTTGAGCTAATGACTTCCTTCTTATTTTCTTTGACACCATGATGACCAAATTGTCACAGTTCGTTAGAACTTTCTTGATGTTAGCGCCAAACACCTTTCATCCTGGAAACTCCTTGGTCCTAAGCAAACAGGGATGGCTGGTCACCCTGCATGATGCATCCTGGAGCATGGACAAAGAGCTGCATCCACATCCTACCCCAGACTCCCATAACCCTCTATGTATGGTCTTTATATTTCACTCATCCCATTGTCAGAAGACAATGTCACTGTACCCTTGAGATCCTCCCAAGCACCTGCTATAGTGCCTGGCACAACCCAGAGATAACTAAGAGCTCCTTTAGCTGGATTATATTCTAGTGGGCATGTGTGTATTTTGCTCTTTTAAACTATTGGAAAGTCAACCTTGGTAAAAGAGAAAAATGACATTACAGAATAGAGAGGGAACAAAGTGGCATATTTAGTGAAATACATTTGAAAGTTGGGAAATGAGAAGTATATCTCAAGTGCTGCTCTGGAAATGGAATAAAGACAGCAGCATTCCAAACCCTCCCCTTTTACAAAGCCAGAAGAATTATTTTGATTACTGACAGCTCCTGCTATAAAACTTGGGAACAAGATCGTAAAGCAAATTATGATGAGGCACGATTCAAAAGTCGGAGACACAAGGGCTGAATAATGAGGATGGGCCATTTCTAATTAACAGTGGCTCTGGACTGCCCTCCGAGAGCTGAGGTGTAAATCAAGTGGTGACTGTTGTCTATGGAGTTTGTCCCTGATGCTGTCCCCATCACACTGAGCTGCCATGAGCTGCTGCTTTCTGTCTACTTGTTTGTTATTCCCCCTGAGACAAGGAGTTCCTGGAGGGCAGGGACATCTGGCACAGTGCAGAGCACATGACTGGCATTCAGTGAATATCTGTGGATGTCACCAAAGGTTCCCTGGTCCCCAGATAATCACGTTTCTGGACAGTGCAAGGGTAAAAAGTGAGGACTCACCCAGATTGCCTCTGAGTGCTTTAGTTTCCTGATCCATATAATAGCATTTAACCCACAATGTTTTATGGGGACTAAATAAGTCACATACAGAGACTCTGGAATCCTGCCTGGCATAGAGCAGGCATCATAAAGTAGTGCTACTTTAATTACTTCGACTATATGAGCCTGTGTATTCATTGTGAAACTTTGAACAGCCTGGAAGTTGATTTACTCAAATACTAAGTGAAAACAGTAAGTTACATAAGAGTAGGGGTGAAATGATGCCATTTATGTTAGAAAAAAAATGTGTGGGCAGCTGAAGACACCTGGACCAGGCCCTCAGATAGGAAAGGGGAAAGGGTGGAGGGAAGAAGAGACAAAGGGTAAAAGCAAGAAAGGAAATTAAGCAGAACAGTCACACTTTCTTTTCCTCACTCCTGAATTGTTTGAATCTTCTGTAGTATAAATATAATCATGTCTCATTCATAGACTTAAAAAAAAATAAGGCAAAAAAAATTACAAAAGTTGATCCCCTGAAATTATGCTGACCAGGGTTGCCCTACTGAAAGCTCCTGACCATTCAGCCAACATCCCCAGGCTGAATGTTGCATGCTGGGCCTCACCCTCACCCAGAGCCCCTCATCCCAAGCACGGCCGACACTAGGGCTAAATAGTTCTTTGCTGCGGGGCTGTCCTGTGCATTGTAAGTCATCCAGCAGCATCTGGGCCTCCACCCCACAGCACAACAGTGGTACTCCTTAGAGTAATCCACGTTGTGACAACCAAAAATGTCTCTAGACATTGCCAAATGCCAAATGATTTTGCTCTAGAGGGGCAAAATCACCCTGGATGGGGACTAATGTTGACCCATTTTGTGAAGATGAACAAGTGATTGCCACCAGTTTTTAGGGAGTGCCACCTATATGCCCCTCACTTCTGAGCAAAGACTAGCATCACCTGGCAGGAGGAGACATCGAGAGTGCTAAGGTGGATCATCGGCTAGATCTGCTTCTTCTTCCTTTCCTGAAGAGATGGGATCTCATTATGTTGCCCAAGACGAATTCAAATTCCTGAGTTTGACAGGCACTCACCAGTACCCTGAATACACTGATCTTGTCTGCTTATTTTTCTTTCTTTTTTTTTTTTCTTTTTCTTTTTGAGACAGGGTCTCACTCTGTGGTTCTGGCTGGAGTGCACTGGAACCACTCATAGCACACTGCAGCCTCAAACTTTGGGGCTCAAGCAATCCTCCCACCTCAGCCTCCCAAGTAACTGGGACCACAGGCATGCACCATCCGCTTATTCTTTATTGTAAACAGAACAACCTGAGGACATTATCCACTTCCTCTCAGTAAAAACTGTGTCTCCCCCAAGACTGTAAAAACCATTCCATAACATTTGGCTTGTAAAACAACCCTTCCCCGCACCTGCTCCTGTTTCTCTCCATCTCACAAGAAAATGTCATCTTTTTCCCTGGGGTCCCAGGTGATGATGATGACAGTTTACATTTATATTGTGTGCTCTGCCAGGAGAGGATATGAAGAGCTGAACTACACAGAGGACTTCTGAGAAACTACCGGAAACCAGAGACACTGAAGAATCACAGCTCTGGGAGCGCTTTGGGCAGCTGAAGAGGTTAAATAGAGGACAAAAGTTTCCACAATTTGAGAAACTAGAGCATTCCTTCTTCCCCCCACTCTCCTCCTCCCACTTCCCCTTCTCTCCCCTTCCTCCCTCTGCCTTTCCTCTTCAGAGACTCTGGATAGGAAGCCCTAAGAACTTCCAGATGCAGAATCTCCAACCTGAGATTTGGCCCCTGCAGAGGGAAGACTAGCCTGTCAGTGGAAGCAGCACTGGGCTTAGTGGTGGAAACCTTGGTCTGCTTTCCTTCTGCTGAGAGCGACTTTGGCAAAGCTCTTATCCTCCCTGGACCTCAGTTTCTTCATTTATGAAATAGAGATAATAATCTGCCTACTTTATTGACCTCGTAGGATTATTCTAAGAGGTCAGTGAGATAATGTTTGTGTTGAGCTTTATAAATGGTACAGAACTATGCCAGCTGCTCTGGTCCTAAGACTCATCCCCTCCAATACCTATAAGCCTAACAATCTCTAGGAGATGAAAATAAGAAGCAGGTGATGGGTGAGAGGTGATTTGTCAGGAGACACCCGAAGAGATTCTACTAGCCATGCAGCATGTCTCATGGAATAGGAGCTAAGACTTCATGAAGATTGATAAATTCCAGCATTACAGCATATCTCCAGCATGTCTCCCAATCTGTCTCTCTCCAGATACAGCTATTCACATGGGAATGGGAAGAAAAGGGAGGGTGGGAAACTTCTCAGGAGAAAGAACCTAACAGCCACTTCACCCTCTGTTTTAAGGGGCCTGAAGGCCTGTGTCCTCCTCCTTTGACATTCCAAAGAGATGGTAGTGGACTCCTTAAATTGCCCTGTCAAAGCTCAGAAATCCTAAATGTATAACCCAGGTGGGAGAAGCATATGTGAGTCACCTTGTCCCCCTATACAGCCTTATTGTCCAGGTGTTATTGTTGAATTCAAGGCATGGGGACTCTCCAGCACAGGTAGTCTAACCTGATACGCCGCCTGGGGAGGCACAGAAAAGGCTGGCATTCCCTAATGGGCCATCAGAGGCTGCCCTGCTCTGGCAGAGGATGGGAAAACAGCTCATGCTGCCAGAAGGAAAGTGTTTCTAGATCTGTTGTCTGGGTAGCTTCAATGCAACAGAATCTTTCCTTTTGCAAATGAGAAATGGAGACTCTGTGATGTGACCCCCAGATATTAGATTAAGAATAACTCTCACTGCTATTACCATCTACTGAGGTCTCTGATGTGCCAGGCAACTAGCTAAATGCTTTTCCTATCTTATTTCATTTAATCTGCCCTAAACAAGCAAGCAGATGAGGACGAGTAGCAAAGGGACTTGCCCAAAATGACACCATCTGTGAGTAGCAGAGCCAGGATTCAAACACAGATCTGTCTACCTTAACCAAAACACACCCTGCCTTCAAGCTGCCCAGCAGTGTCTCCTTCCAGCAGTTAGGTGTAAAGTGTACATTAATCATTGTTGCATAGTAATAAAGTTGCAAAGTGGTTCACAGTGGCTTACAGTACAGTCAAGGTTAATTTTCCTGACCCAAATCCCCTGTCCTGGCTCTCTTCTAACTTTATTTAAGAAGTAAAGGGGATTTTGAGGGTCTGTGTCATGTAAGACAATGTCATGAGTTGGCTAGTACGATTCCTATCAATCCACCTACGGTAAAAAGAAAAATAAAACCCAGAGCCCATAATAGATGGGTCCAATGTGTCTTAGGAGTTCAGTATGATGAGTGGAATTAAGAATATTTGGATATTGAGATTAAACGCTTTCTTAATTGGTTAAGACAAGATAACCAGTGTACTTTTGGAAATATCTTCAATTTGGTGGACCAAATAATTAACCCAAAAGTTAAATTCCTCTTTCTGTTTAAAATCTAAATATGTTATAAGGAAAGCCAAAACTGGGTTCTTTGAAAAGCTGAATGAAAGGACTAATACCTCCAAAACAATTCAAAAAATGGGGGAAAAAAGAAAGCAGGAAAGTAAGAACAATTAGAAATGAGACCACAAATATGACAGGAATTAAAATAGTTAATGAAAATAACTGCTTATGCCAATAAATTTGAATACCAAGATGAAATTGACGGCTGTTAGTAAAATGAATTGCCAAAACAGACTCAAGAAGAGCTAGAACTGAACAATCACAATAGAATTATTGGGGAAAATAGGTCAAACATCCACCACTATAGTAGGAACCAGGCCCAAATGATTTTGTCCATAAATTCTATCTGTCCTTAAAAGAATAGTTAATTCCTATGCTATTTAAATTATAACAGAAAATGAAAAAAGATGAAAACTTTTTTCCAAATTATTTTGAGAAGTAGATATAACTTTGATTCAAAATGTAATTTTTAAGTTAAAAAAATTTATAGACTTGCATTATGAATAATATAGATGAAAACCTTACTCAATATACTAACAAAATGAACTTGAAAGTATATTTTTTGTTTTTGTTTTTTAAATATATTTTTGGTTTTCAATTCCTGAGTTCCTTCATTTAGAATAATGGCTCCAGCTCCATACAAGTTGCTGCAAAAGACATTATTTTGTTCTTTTTTTATGACTGAGTAGTATTCCATTGTGTGTGTGTGTGTGTGTGTGTGTGTGTGGTGTGTGTGTGTATGCCACATTTTCTTTATTCACTTATTGGTTAGTGGGCACTTAGGTTGGTTCCATATCTTTGCAACTGTGAGTTGTGCTGCGATAAATACACATGTAAAGTATGCAGGTGTTTATATATATATATATGTATACGTATATGTGTGTGTGTGTGTGTGTGTGTGTGTGTGTGTGTGTGTGTGTGTAAAATGACTTATTTTCCTTTGGGTAGAATGGATAGAATGGATCAAATGGTACAAATGGTAGATCCACTTTTAATTATTTAAGAAATCTCCATACTGTTTTCCATAGAAGTTGTACTAATTTACATTCCACCAGCAGTGTATAAGCTTTCCCTTGAAAGTATATTTTTGAAGTGCAGTGAGCAAGTTGGGTTTATTACAGGAATTTCAGGATGGTTTAAAATTATTAAATGGTTTAACATCAGGAAATATATTAGTGCAATTCATTATATCAGTAGGTTAAAAGTGAAAATCCATATGCCTATTTTGATATCAGAAAAGCATTATGTAAAAATTCTGAGTAAAATTATAATTTTAAAAATTCTAAATTTGATAGGGTATCCAATATATATCAATAGCAAACAGCATATTAAATAAAAATATGCCACTGAAGTTAGAAAGAGGAAAGGATGCCTGCTATTACCACCACTTTTCAACATTGTTCTTGAGGTTCTAAAATTATTATTTATAGATTCTATTCCCAGAAAATCCCTGCACTTCAACTAAAAACCTATTAGAACCAAAAACATGTAGTAACACAACTGTATGAAAGCAAAATATATAAAAATCAAAGCTTTCATTTATACCAGCAATAAGAAATTATAAAACATAATGGGATAGTAGATCTACCTCAAAATATTTTTATATGTTTAATGCCAAAAAATAAAATTAATAAAATAGACTTATTTAATAATCAAGAGGATAGGAATCATTTGATTCATGTTTTCTTGATTATTTTAATACAACCCAGAATCAGTGAACTCTGTGGCCATAGAGTCCTCAGAAATTATTCAGTCTTGCTCCCTATTCACTGTAAAGGAAACTACGAACCCCAGAGAGTTTGAACAATGTCACTATGCTCATAAATCCTGTAAGAAACTGGATAAAAACCAGAATCCAAATCCAGCCCATCCTCTTCCTCCTCACTTTACTACTTTCATTAAAGGATTTTATTTGCAAAAAAAAAAAAAAATGTATTTGAAATGCCCTCTGATTTAAGAAAAATAATTTGCAAATACCGTGGAGATTAAAACAATCTGTGATTGTTTTCTTATGTACTTTAAATTGTCTTTGTGAAACAAAGGTCTACAGGGTAGAACAAATGTAACGTGCTCTTCCATCACACCAAACTGTAGGCAATTAGTGCTTTTCAATAGTCATGATACCATTTCTAAAACAATAAAACCTAGTGACCATGATGCCTGGCGGCAGACTACAGTGCATCTCATCTGTAAACTCCCCAAAGTGTCAGTTTAAATCTGTGCATGGTATTGCAATTATAATGAAAAATGTTCTGAATTTAAAGCTATCTACCTTCAACCATCTGGAGATGGTCCTTTATTAAACGTGCTTCTAGCATTGGTGGAGTCCCATGATAATTCATTTTTGAAAGAAAAGAAATTCATCCATGGTTCACAAGCCTGCTCAGACAGGCTTGCAGTCTTGCATTTAAGAAATGCAAGCCTGAGAAACAGAGAAACAGAGAACAGCCTGAGAAACAGAGAACAAAAGCTGCTGTATCTCTGCCGAGACAATTTGAAGACAGAGACTAGAGAGATGAAGACTGTCCTGGTCTCAGATACGGTTAAGATTTAAAAGCAACTTACAAGTCAATTCAAGAAAGACTGACAAATCCAGGAAGACAGCTGTAATATAAACATGCAATTACTATCAAGCTGCAATAACGACATCCAAACATTTTCTCACCATCACCTTTATGAAAGAAAGGATGATGTTAGCATAAAAAAAGAATACGCTGCAGTTCCTGAAAGTTTCAATCCCAGTCTTCTTGCTCAGCATATTTTTCCAAAAGAATAAAATACATATTTGGGGAAGACGTAAAAGAGGCCATACTTAGTCCATACTATTTTCTTTAATGTAGGCCTTATCATTTTCTTGTGGGAAAATTGCTTCTCCTTTTCTACATGTAACTGTTCAAAAGATGAGGTCTTTAAGCACATGCATTGGGAATCTGATCACATAGCCTCCTTTTCCTTGCCTTCCTTGTAAGGGAATCCCACATTTTCTATGAGGAGCTGCACATTCCCAATTGTGAGCCATGTGGTTTAGGAAATAGACACACACACACACACACACACACACACACACACCCCTATATGACCATCAGCACAGGCTGGAGTGAGACACAGCTGATGCTCTCTCCAGGCAGTCACTGCCCCTTGAGAAAACTAAGCACTTTCCCTAGGGAAGCCCTGTGTCAGAGGAGGCTTCCCTCTCCAGACAGAAGCTTTCTAAGCCAGAGCAGAGCAAAGATGTCTTCCCTCCACTCACGGGCAGTCACCTGCATCAGATCTGTTTCCACTGCCCCTGCCACCGGCTGCCAATTCCCAGTTTCAGGGAAAGAAGCAGATACACCGTCATGTGCTGCAAAACGATGTTTCAGTCCATGAAGGACCACATATACAAGAGTGCTCCCATAAGATTTTAATGGAGCTGAAAAAGTCCTGTTGTTTAGTAACATCGTAGCTGCTATAATGCCACAGGGTAACACGCTACTCACATGTTTGTGGTGATGCTGGTGCAAACATACCTCCTTGTTTGTATAAAAGTACAGCATTTACAATTGTGCACAGCACATAACATTTGATAATGGTAACAAACGACAATATTACTGGTTTATCAATTTACTATACTATTATTGTTATTTTAGAGTATACTTCCTTCTATTTACATTTTTTAAAAAAATAGTTAGGTGTAAAACAGTCTCAAGCAGGTCCTTTGGGAGGAATTCCAGAAGGCAATATTATTATCACAGGAGATGACAGCTCCATGCCTGTAACTGCCTCTGAAGACCTTCCAGTGGGACAAGCTGTGGAGATGGAAGACAGTGATACTGATGAGGCTGCCCCTGTATACACCTAGGCTAATGTATGTATTTGTGACTTAGTTTTTAACAAAAAAGTTTAAAAAGTTGGTTGGTGTGAGTGCAGTGGTGTTTACAACTAATTGATCGCAACCAGTTACAGATTTCTTTGTTCCTTCTCCACTCCCACTGCTTCACTTGACCAGCCTTAAAAAAAAAAAAGTTTAAAAAGTAAAAAATTTTAAAATACAGAAAAACTTTCTAAAACAAGGATATAAAGAAATTATTGTTATACAGCTATACAATGTGTTTGTGTTTTAAGCTAAGTGTTATTACAAAAGAGTCAAAAGTTTTAAAAAATTAAAAAGCCTAGAAAGTAAAAAACTTTACAGTAAGCTAAGGTTAATGTGTTATTGAAGGAAGAAAAATCTTCTTTATAAATTTAGGGTAGCCTGGCCGGGTCAGTGGCTCACGCCTGTAAACCCCAGCACTTTGGGAGGCCAAGGTAGGCAGATCATGAGGTCAAGAAGTCAAGACCATCCTGGCCAACACAGTGAAACCTCGTCTCTACTAAAAACACAAAATTAGCGGGGTGTGGTGGTATGCACCTATAGTCCCATCTACTCAGGAGGCTGAGGCAGAAGAATCACTTGAATCCGGAAGCAGAGGTTGCACTCCAGCCTGGCAACAGAACAAGACTCCCTCTCAAAAAAAGAAAAAACTTACTGTAGCCTAAGCATACAGTATTTAAAAAGTCTGCAGTAGTGCACAGTAATACCCTAGGCCTTCCCGTTCACTCACTGATTTGCCCAGTGCAGATTTCAGGCCTGCAAGCTCCATTTATATAAGTGCCCTTGACAGGTACATCATTTTGTATCTTTTATACCATATGTTTACTGTGTCTTTTCTATGTTTCCATAAATTTATATACATAAATTCTTACCATTGTGCTCCAGGTGCCTACAGTATTTGGTACAGTAACATCCTGTATAGGTTTGTAAGCTAGGAGCAACAGGCTTTACCATATAGCCTAGGTGGATAAACTGTCTAGGTTTGTGTAAATACACTCTATGATATTCAAACAATGACAAAATCACCCAATGATGCATTTTTCAGAATGTATCTCTCATTAAGCAACACATGACCCAACTTCAAGAACATATTAAGCCCCCTCTCCCTCACACTATAGGTCCCTGGAATCACAGGTTGGACAGAGGGAAGGGCTTAAGCCAATTATAGATTAAAGTTTTAGCCTGAATAGGACTAAATCAAAAGTAATTAAAATGTTTTGCCCAAGATTTTTATTAAGGGAAAGGAAGGAGGGAATTGGCAAAGTATGGCTATAGGCAGTGACTGCAAGAAATAAAAACTATTTCCTGTTTATATCCCCCTGAGTTTGACAGGTTACAGATTATTTTTAACAACAAAATCATAATAGCACGGGAAAACAAGAAAGGCCATCAAAAGGCTATAAAATGTTTTTAAATCCCAGTACGACAGCAGATGGAATTACATTAGTATAAAAATCAGAACTGAGAACATGCTAGCCCAGAAGACCTGAGACACATGAGGCTAACCAAACCCAAGGGCCCCAGAGAACTCCAAAGTCTCTACAGAGAAACACCAGGTGCAGCAGCTGGCCAGGCAGCCACGACCAGGCGGCCATGATCAGGGAGATCTACTAAAGAACTGCATTCTTAATCAGTGACCATGCTACTGGGGGTTTCCTGGAGCTATTGAGGGAGGGTGGAGGTTGATTTCAAAGAGGCACCAGGGAAATTTTGAGAGTGATGAGAGTGTTCTATATCTTGATTGGGATAAACAGCAGATAGACTCTTCACCAAAAATGAATGCACCACTGTGCTCCAGCCTTGTTACACTTTATTATATGTAAATTATACCCAAGTAAAGTTGATTTTTTAAAAAGAGATTTCAGAAACATATTAACCAGCTGAAAGATATGGGTCATGTTTGGATCCTAATTCAGTTTACGGGGAAAAGAGAACTTAAAGGATAAATTGGAAAACATGAACATAATCTGGATATTTTCTGACTTTCTGTATTATTGCTGATTTAGAGGTGGGTATGATGAAGGTATTGTGGTACATTGAGAAGAGGCATCCTTATCTCTTAAAGATTTAAACTAAAATGTTTGCAAATGAAAGTACATAATGTCTGGGGTTTGATTCAAAATAATTTAGGGGGTGGATATAATGAAAAGAACTACAAAGAAAATAAAATTGGCCACAAGTTAATTACTGGGTGATGGATACATGAAGCTCATTATACCTTTCCCATTCCTTTTTTGTATGTTTGAAATTTTCCACATTAAAACTTAAAAATAGTGATATGCTGCTATAGTTTGGATCTGTGTCCCCACTAAACCTCATGCTGAATCGTAACCCCCGATGTTGGAGGTGGGGTCTGGTGGGAGGTGCTTGGATCATGGCGGTGGATTTCTCGTGAATCGTTTACCGCCATCCCCCTTCGTACCGTCCTTGCAATAGTGAGTTCTCGTGAGATCTGGTTGTTTAAAACGTGTGTAGTACCTCCCCTCTCTTTCTCTTCCTCCTGCTCCAGCCATGCAAAGTCCCAGCTCCCCCTTAGCCTTCTGCCATGATTGTGAGTTTCCTGAGACTTCCCCAGACGCTGAGCAGATGCCAGCATCACGCTGCCTGTACAGCTTGCAGAATCATGAGCCAATTAAATCTCCTTTCTTTATAAATTACCCAGTCTCCAGTATTTCTTTTCAGCATTGCAAGAATAGACAAATACATATGCACATATGAAAAAGACCCAAACTTCAATAACATATTAAATTGGTAATGATTTTTAGAATTAGGGTTCTTGATGATTTCCAATTTTTTTCTCCATAATTTTCTATGTTATCAAAACTTTTTTAGGAACATAACATTTTAGTGTTTTTTTTTACTGTTTTAATCTTACTCATCCTTTAAGAATAATTCAAGTCTTCTCTTCTCCAGGAGCCTCCCCTTGTCCCCTCAACAAACATTGTCTTCCTTCAACAGCACATGTGAAACTTACCACTTCCTCTTCTTCTTAGCACTTGGCACATGATATCTTTGGTAATTTATTATCACATATGTTTATTGTGGCAGACTGGGGGGTCCCTAAGACCACTCTTGGGTTTAATTTTTTGCTAGGACTCAAAGAACTCAAAAAAAATCCTTACACTCATGATTATAATTTATCAAAGTGAAAGGATACAGATTAAAATCAACAAAGAAGATGCATGAGGTAGAGTCCAACAGAGACCAGGACAGTCATGCAGATGATGCTTACTCCTCTCAGCAATGATGTATGGCAACGCACACAGGTATTTGTAAGGTCTGTTTCCGAGGATAAAACGAAGAAACTGAGGCCAGCACCAAAATAATCCAATGCAAGAGAATTTATTCAGGCTCCCGGGTGAGGTTCTGCGGTCCGGACAGGAGGGGCCGGAGAAGTCGCAGGGACTCCTCTCAGACAGGGGGTTTTTATAGTGAGTCTATTTTTAGACAGTGATTCTATTTTTAGACAAGGGGTTTTTATAGGGAGTGAAACAGCTCGATTGGTTGTGGGAGAGCAAGACTGCTA
>CAUYQU010067205.1:0-59782 GCA_963574635.1 Cheracebus regulus | reverse complement strand
TTCCTTCCTGTCTCCACTGTTAAACACAATTATTGGCATAAAAGAGGTTTTAATACGCATTTTTAGACTGTATTCTAGCCTGGGCAATAAAGCAAGAATCCCATTCTCTCTCCCTCTTTCTCTTCCTCTTTCTTTCATTCTTTTTTTCTTTCTTTTGCTGTTTCTTTCTTTCTCCTTTTCTCTCTTTCTCTAAAATCTCTTCCTCTTTCTTTCTTTCATTTTTTTCTTTCTTTTGCAGTTTCTTTCTTTCTCCTTTTCTCTCTTTTTCTAAAATCTCTTCCTCCTTCTTTCTCTTTCATTTTTTCTTTCTTTTGCTCTTTCTTTCTCCTTTTCTCTTTTTCTAAAATCTCTTCCTCTTCCTTTCTCTCTTTCACTCTTTTTATTCTAAAAAAAAAAAAAAAAAGAATAGAGAAACATAAAATATTATATAATTAACATCTTCAGAAAAAAACACTGTTCCTCCACATTATACCAATGTAAGGTGGGCTAGTGAAACAGGGGTTACTTATCAAACGGCAAAATAATATTCATTAATAAGACACATATAACAATGTATCTATAAATTGTTATGCTTAAAAAAATGTATACACACATGTGCTTCAGAGTTCCTGTACTCAAAACAAATTTGGAACTGAATACAATTTATATTAAAGTTCTGAATGTATTTCTAAGTAAGAATTCTTAATCAACCTGGAATAAGAGACCCTCCTACAAAATACAAAGTAATGACAGGAATTCCTGTTTCCAGTTGTTGTGGTAAAAAAAACAAACAAAGTGTTTTTCCTAGTCTTTGACTCAACAATCGACACAGAATATTTCTGTGACCTCGGTCACCAAAATCTGTGGAGATTTTTCCCCATCAAACAATCTTCGTAGCTTCTCCTGTGGACACCAGCTGGGTGACCTCTAATTCGATTCAATTCTGATATACTATCTACCTGGAGATAGCATTACATCCTACAGGTTGAGGGCTCAGTCCTACAACTTCCCCCAACTTCAGATGCTAATCATAAGTAGTAGGTTGTCACTTACTTTAACTGATTGGCTATAAACTGGGGTGCTCACAGCCCCCTCCTTGCGTTCTTAATTTGCGGGAGCAGTTCACAGAACTCAGGGAACCTTTACTTATGTTTACTAGTTTATTTATAAAGGAGATAATAAAAGATACAGACAAACAGCCAGATAAAGAGAGATACAGGGCAAGGCCTAGAAAGGACTGATGAATCATCCTCCTGGTATCGAATATGTTCATCAATCTGTAGCTCTCTGAATTCAGTCTTTTGGGTTTTTATGGAGGCTTCATTATGTAGGTATGATGAATCACATAATTGGCCATTGGTGATAAACTTAAACCTTCATCTTCCCCAATTACTGGGTGCTGGGGCTGAAAGTTCCAACTCTCTAATCTCATGGTTGGTTATCCTGGCAACTAACCCCCACGTTGAGGCTATCCAGGAGCCTACCAAGGGTTACCTCATTAGGAGAAAGGACACTTCTGTCACTCAGAAAACTTCATGAGATTCAGGAGCTCTGAGTCAGAAACCAAAGACCAAGCTTTAGAAGCTCTGAGTCAAAGACCAAATATTAGAACAAAAGATTATCCTAGCACCCTATCTACAAGAGTATTAGGAGCTCTGTCTCAGGAACTGGGGCAGAGACCAAACATTAGAATAAAAGATTCTTCTAACACTCAGGAAATTACAAGGGTTTGAGGAGCTCTGTGCCAGGGACTGGGGACTGAGATCAGCATATGTATTTCTTATTACCTCACGCCAGTAAAAACTGTTTCCATATAAGGAAACTCTTGGGCAGCAAAGTTGAGCACATACGTATCTTATGATCTAGAATTTCCGTTGCTAAGTATTTACCCCAAATAAATGCATACATATGTGTACAAATGACATACAAAAATGTAAATAGGTTGGGCACGGTGGCTCATGTCTATGATCCCAACACTATGGGAGGCCGAAGCAAGCAGATCATTTGAGCCCAGGAGTTTGAGATCAGCCTGAGCAACATAGCAAAACCCCATCTCTACAAAACATACAAAAATTAGCCAGGCATGGTGGCATACTGCTGTAGTCCCAGCCACTCAGGAGTACTGATTGAGCCTGGGAGGCAGAAGTTGCAGTGAGCTGAGATTGTGCCACTGCACTCCGGCTAGGGCAACGAACAAGACCCTGTCTCAAAATCTATATCTATATCTATCCATAGAAGCATAATTTTTAACAGCCAGAGTGAAAACAATCTAAATGACCACCAACAATGGAATAAATTTTATGTCTAAATGTGACATATTCATACAATGGAATAGTATATGGCAATGACAATGAACAAAATACTGCTCACATGAATCTTACAAAGATAATATTGAAAGAAGTCAGATTTTAAGAAATACACACAATATGATTCCAGGTATACAAATTTAATAAAACTAGCAAAATAATTTGTAATGTTAGTAGTTAAGAGAGTGGTTACCTTTGGAAAGAAAGGTGAAAATGATCATTTGGAGGGAGTTGAGGGGGCACTCTGGGATGGCTGCTAATGTTTTACATCTTGACCTAGGTGATGGCCACATGAGTGGATCATTTTTCATAACTTATTGAGTAGTAGTACACTTATGATATGTGCATATACATATATATATATAGTACTATAGCCAAAAAGTCCATTTTAAAAATTGAAGGTTTTATTTTTATTTATGTATTTTTTACTCCTGTGACAGATTGATTTTTTCATGGTTCTAAAAAGGCATTTTCAGACAGATAGAAGTTAGGTCTTCACTAAGGAGAATATTAAGCAGTACTCCTCAAAGTCAGGTCCACGGATTAATGTCAGTCTGTGAGTGTTTGCTTCCAGTCCTGATGACAGAAGTCCAGGGACTGGAAGAAAGCATTCAGAAAACTTTACAACAATTTCACAGAGTACTTTTTCATCTGTTGAATCCAAAAATAAACATGTGGGGTATGTATTGTGTATGTCTTTGGTTTTTTCATTTAATTTTTTTCCCTAGTAATTCATGTTATAGTACTTTTTAAAAATACTAGGCTGTGATGATTAAAAGAAAAAGGTAGGTCTTTCAGCACAAATAGTTTAAGAAGCACTGTATTAAAGGATGTACTTCTGGAAGGATGATCCAAGATGTATGAAATAATGGCGAGGAAAGAAAATGAAACTATTTGGATAAATGAAACAATTAGTCCCATTGCTTCACTTGACCAGCCTAAAAAAAAAAAAAACAATTAGTGACTGTATCAACATTAATAATAATATCTTATGGGGATTTAAAAAATGATATTTAAAGATACACTACTACTGTAAAGATATATTGAGTTGGTAGGTGTGGAGAGAATAGGGTTTAAGCATTGTTTTTTTGTTGTTGGTTTTTATCCCTCCCATCACTCCAGGAAGAGGGTAAAGGTACTGATTACCGTTAGGCTTCAAAATTGTAATTGTGTATGTTGTGATTTCCAAAGCCATTACTAAAATAATAGACAATGAGATTAGTTGCCAAATCCATAGAGGACAAGAAAATAGTAAGAAGAAATCAGTCAAAAAGAAGGTAAGAACAGTGTCAGGCTAAAAGGCATACACACATATACCACTAACAGGCCAGGACACAAATGTAAAAGTCAGGTATACTAGGGAAACTTGAAGGCAGAGAACAGCTGTAAATGCCACCCAGGCTCTCACTTGTCAGTATCACACAGAGAGGCATGCCTGAGGAGCAGAACTCCAGTGGAAGGATCCTGTCCTATGCGATTCTATATATTCATGAAGGACATGGAAGGAGGCAGGGATCACCAATGAGGCCCTCTAACAGTCAAGATTTCCTGGTCAAGAAAATGATCTTATTAAAGGGGGTTGGGGATTCTGGAACTCAGCTAATAGTATTTTCCAGAAGCGTTATGTGCTTTCATTGAGCTAACTTCTTCCAAATGAGCTTCTTGTTAAGTTACAGAAAGTGAAGATGAAAATAAGGTCCATCTCTTTTAAAAGGAGAGGAAAAGAAGTCTAGAATAGGCAGAAGTAATATAAACTATGAAATAGGATAGTGATTTTTTAAAAACACACTTTTGTCAATTGTTATATTAAATGTAAATGAACTAAATTCTCTAGTTAAAAGACAAAATTTTCAGACTTCACTTTAAAAATCCATATAAAGCCTAAGTATACAAAAAGCTTTAAAATAAAAGGACAGAAAAGGGTGCTCTATGTAAATAACAATCAAAAGAAAGCTGATATAGTCACACACACACACACACAAATATATGTATTACATGCATATACATATATGTCTATATGTGAATATATATCTACTTATAACCATGTATGTGTGTATAGCTCTATTGTAATCTGTCTCTTCTCTGTCTCTCTTTATGTGCACATACACACACATGGGCACACACGGTCATACATTGTTTAATGACAGGGATATATTCTGAGAAATCTTTCATCAGTCAATTTTGTCATTGTGGAAACATCATAGAATGTACTTACACAAACCTAGATGGTATGGCCTACAACATACCTAGGCCTATTACACATCTATTTCCCCTATGCTGTACAGTATGTTACTGTGCTGAATACCATAGGCATAATGATAAGTATAACATGTTGGTAAGTATTTGTGTATCTAAACACAGAAAAGGTATAGTAGAAATACAGTATTATAAGGCCGGGCACAGTGGCTCACACCTGTAATCCCAGCACTTTTGGAGGCCCAGGAGGGCAGATCTCGAGGTCAGGAGATCAAGATCCTCCTGGCTAACACAGTGAAACCCCGTCTCTACTAAAATTACAAAAAAAATTAGCTGAGTATGGTGGCATGCACCTGTAATCCCAGCTACTCCGGAGGCTGAGACAGGAGAATTGCTTGAACCCAGGAGGCGGAGGTTGCAGTGAGCCGAGATCGCGCCACTGCACTCCAGCCTGGGTGACAGAGTGAGACTCTGTCTCAAAAAAAAAAAAATACAGTATTATATCTTATGCAATGACTGTCACATCTGTGGTCTATTACTGAACAAAATGTTATTATGTGACACATTACTGTGTGTGTGTGTGTGTGTGTGGTTTTTAACAAGACAAAATAGATATGATGACCAAAAGCCCTATTAAAAAGGGTCTCTCCATAATAAGAAAAGGTCCATCAGGAAGTCATAAAAATTCTAAATTTATATGTTTCTAATAACATTGCCTTAAAATATATAAATCGAAAATTGACAAAATGTCAAGGAAAATAGACAAATTCACATCAGAGTGGAAGATTTTAACATTCCTCTCTCAGTAACTGATAGATTATGGAGACCATCAGTAAAGATATAAAATATTTTAATAATACGATTATGATTTTTAAAAATGTTATTATGAACATATATAGAACACAACATGCAGCAACTATAGAATGCATATTCTTTTCAAGCATACATGTAGACTATTTACAAAAATTTACAAAAAGCTGGGACTGGGACACAAAGCAAGCCTTAATACATTTTAGGACTGAAATTGTGCAAAGTATATTCTCATATTTTGGAGAATTGAGAAATAAAATTCTAAGGAGAAATCATAACACAAAATTTTTTTTAACTCATAGTTAAAATATGACATCTCAAACATATAAGCCATCACTAAATAAGTCATTAGAGAAAAATGTATAGATGTACATCCATATGTTGAAAAAGAAGGCGGGCACAGTAGCTTACACTTGTAATCTCAACACTTTGGGAGGCCAACGCTGGAGGATCGCTAGAGAAGAAAGGCTGAAGGTGAATAAGCTATTCATCTATGTCAAGAAGTTAGAAAAAGAACAGCAAAATAAAATCAAAGAAAGTAGAAGACAATAATCAAGACAGCAGCAATTAATGAATTACAAAACAAGTATAAAATAAAAATAGTCAAATAACCCCCCATTTGCATTCTTGAAAACATTGGTAAAACTGACAAACTTCTGGTGAGAATCAACCAGGAGAAAGAGAAGGAGAAAGAGAGTATATAAATAACCAGTATCAGGAATGAGAAAGAAGTTATTACAGGTTATCAGACATTAAAAATAAAATAAGAAAATATTATAAAATCTTTATGTCAATAAATTTGAGTTTAAATGAAATAAAGAAATTCCTAAAATAATCATGATATATTCATGCAATAAAATATGATATAGCAGTAAAACGAACAAATACAGCTACTCACAATATAGATGAAACTGAAATACACATTATTAAGAACAAGGAGAAAGTCAAAAATAAGCTTGCTTATGAACTGATACATTAGAGGAAACACTATGATGAAAACTAAAGGAATGATTATCCCAAAGTTGGGGGAGTGTGTAGTGGTTACTCTCGAGGAAAGAAGGGCTCTGACTGGAGAAGAGCACAGCGGATCCTAAGTTCTGCTTATGCTGTTTTCTGGACCTAGGTGGTGTTAATAGTTACACAGGTGTTTGCTTTAAAATGATTGGCCAATCTACATACATGTTGTATATACTTTCTATATTACATTTCATAATTTTTTAAAAATAATCAATACAGAACTAAAAAGAAAGTCATGGTGGGTACGTTATTTCACTCATTAGTTCTCTTTCTCATTCAAACACAATATGTTGCACACTCTAAGAAAAGCATTCTTTTCTAAGTTATTAACACATGATTCTGGAGGCTGGGCTGCCCCACGATTTGCCCTCTGTCAGCTGAAGACCGAAGAAAGCCAGCGGTATAGTTTGAAGGCCTGAGAACAGAGAGCCACTGGTGTAGATCAAGCTTGTTCAACCCGAGGCCTGAGGGCAGAACACAGCCCAGGATGTCTTTGAAGGCATCTGAATACAAATTCATAAACTTTCTTCAAGCATTATGAGTTTTATTTATTTATTTATTTATTTAGCTCATCAGCTATCATTAGTGTTAGGGTATTTTATGTGTGTGTGGCCCAAGACAATTCTTCTTCCAACGTGGCCCAGGGAAGCCAGAAGATTAGACACCCCTGCAGATTCTAGTCCTAGTCTGAAGGTCAGGGAACTAGGAGAACCAAGGGCAGTTCCAGCTCATCAGGAAGAGAGTGAGAGATTCCTCCCTTCCTCCACTTCTTATTTTATTCAGTCCCTTTATAGGCGGGACTGTGATCAGCCGCCCCTGGGGAGGGCTGTGCTTTACTCAGTCAGATTGACATGCTAATCTCTTTCAGAAACCCTTCACGGACACACCCAGAAAGAATGCTCACTAGATGTCTGGGCATCCCGTGATCCAATCACATTGACACAGAAAATCAACTATCACAGGAGTTGAGCTCATTTGATCTCCTTTTGGAATCAGAACTTTGATTCCCATAATAAGGTAGCTAATATCCAGTATATATATTTGTCTAACGCAGTCCTTTTAATTAAAAATTTATAGTGCCCACCCCCCAATGGTGGTTCACGCCTGTAATCCCAGCACTTTGGGAGGCCAAGGTGGGCGGATCACCTGAGGTCAGGTGTTTGAGACCAGCTTGGCCAACATAGTGAAACCCGGGCTCTACTAAAAATACAAAAATTAGCCGGGTGTGGTGATGTGTGCCTGTAATCCCAGCTACTAAGGAAGCTGAGGCAGGAGAATCGTTTGAACCTGGGGGCGGAGGCTGCAGTGAGCTGAGATTGCACCACCGAACTCCAACCTGGGCAACAGAGCTAGACTCCGTCTCAAAAAAAAAAAAAAAAATTATGACAACAAAAGAATCGAATATTAATTTAAGCAGATGTAAATATTACCATAAATTGCAAACGGTGGAGTTTTGCTGTTAAATTCCAATTTCCCCTCACTAAGGAGTTGGTGAAAACTCTTTAACATAATTAGCTGAGGGTGGTGGTGCATGCCTATAGTCCAAGCTACTCAGGAGGCTGAGGTGGAAGGATCACCTGAGCTCAGGAGTTGGAGGCTGCAGTGAGCTATGATCGTGCCACAGTACTCCAGCCTGGGCAACAGAGCCAGACCCTGTCTCTAAAAAAACTGAAAATTAAAAAAAAAAAAAGAAAGAAAACTCTTAGCCAGTAGGGCTAAAATAAAATCTCTTTTTGGAGTCAACTCTGTGTAACTCTTCTCTTTTTGTCGAAGTTCTGCTGAGGCTCTTCTAGTATCTCACACTTTTACTTTTATTGGTCTACACTTCTCTGCCACTTTCTTGTGTTTGGTTCTTTATTACTATTTGTGGAAAATCCTCCTTGTTTCTGTGACTGCTCAAAGATCACTTCCTTTAAAAATCTTTGGAAGGAAAAAGTAGCTTCCAACTGGGGGTTTAGGTAATGAAAATGCTTTTCTATTGGATATAAATGTTGTTACCTGGTGCATCATTATCCATTGCTTCTAGGGTTCCTATTTAATCTTTTCATTTCCACCATGTTGCAGTTTCTACCACACCACACTTAACTAACAATTTGGGGCTCGCTTTTACATGCATTAGTTAGCTATTAAGTATTAGGTGAATTGGAGAAAAGCATCAGGTTAATTACGAAAAAAATGGAGAGAAAATGTAAATTGATCTAAAAATAATTTTTGAATTTGAGTATGTTGTATTGTTGAGATATGTCCTTTAAGTCTGAACTGAAGGATGTGGCAAATAGTGGTGTTTTTTAAATTTCAAAGGCAGGATATGAATCATGTAATTGGTAAATAGATTTAAAAAGCACTCTGGGGTCAGGATTTAAGAAAGGCTTCTTTCTGGTGAACATAGAAACAAAGGAAGATCAAGTAAAGAAAAGAACCCAGTCCCATCTTAAAATCTGACTTTTGTGTCGGGCGTGGTGGCTCACAACTATAATCCCAGCACTTTGGGAGGCAGAGGCCGGTGGATTACCTGAGGTCAGGTGTTCAAGACCAGCCTGGCCAACATGGTGAAACTCCATCTCTGCAAAAATACAAAAATTAGCCAGGGGTGATGGCAGCTGCCTGTAATCCCAGCTACTCAGTAGGCTGAGGTGGGAGAATTGCTTGAACCTGGGAGGTGGAAGTTGCAGTGAGCCAAGATCTCATTGCACTCTAGCTAGCCTGGGTAACAGCGCGAGATTCCGTCTAAAAAAAAAAAAAAAAAAAAAAAAATTGACGTTTTGGAAAAGAGCTGCAGGTGGCAACCCTTGAAACAGTCATTGGGCAGTCAGGAGTGGGGGTCTGAAGGCATGTTTTGAAAATTTTAAAAGTAATTCTGGAATAAGGTATTTAATGGGAAACAGACTTGCTTCCTGTTGTTTCCCACAGCACAGGGATATTTAAGAATAACTGGCAATAAAATAATTTTTATTTAATTTATGATTTTCTTACAGTGATTTGGGCTGATAAATAACTTGTATATTTTAAAATTTACCTCTTCTTCTTTCTGAAGTCATGGTATTACGATTTGAAAAGACAGTGAATGAATTTGGGGCAGACCTCAAACACAACTAGATTCAAAAGCTGAATAGATGGGTTGACAAATGAGGACACTGTTACCAGTTTAATCCCCATATGGGCCAATTAGTTTCACATAGAGAAGAACTCTGTTCCAAAGCCACAGATTGCACCATTAACCCCAGTCAGCCGTCTCCAAATTGAGTGTCATTGATCACAAGAGGCCCAGGTATGAGTGTCGATAGCTCAGCACAAACCCATCATCACCTCTGAGAGCAGAGCCTTCCTGTTACTTCATACATCCTTCATCCCAGACACGCCAGAGAATATTACCATAGGATGGAGAAGTCCAAGGCCCCTCTGTGCCTCCACTTCCTGCACCCCACAATGCTATTGTAAAATGTGAAAAATTGTAGTTACGCAGCTTCCATTTTTGTATGAGATCTACATGCTTTAGAGGAAATTGATAATAGCATTATTGACTGGCAAGCAACAAATGATTTATGAATTCATTTCATCATCACTTAAGGGTACCTCAGAAATTCTACCATTGCCTCAAACAGACGAGAAAAGCCAAATACATGTTTTCTAGCTCTTAGAACCTTATTACTTCTGGCTAGTTTGTAGAGTAATAAAATTTAATATCAGAAGTAGAATTATATTAAATGTGAAACCTGTAAAAGATGACACCTAAAGTTCTTGATTGGTCTAAAATGTAAATTTTCCTTAATCTTGTTTATTCTCTAAACAAACCAAATCATACCTAACTTCTTGCTACAGAAAAATTTTAGAGCCACACTTAACTTGGGACTCAGCCTGCAAAATCATCTCAAAGAGTAATTTGGGGTAAAATGAGGTCAAATTAAGGTAATTTAAAAATACACATTAATAAAAATAGTGCCATCCCAACCATCACTTCTACAGACCTATAATAGATGTTGTGATATGTGAATTCATTTAGCATACTTATCTTTTAGTAATAAAATGTAATTAACTTAATGATAAAACTGATTTTAGTAAAAAGCTGACACAGTTTTTCTGTGTAACAGAGCCAACACTCTTGGTTTTTTTTTTAATGAATCTTTCGAATGAAGCCAAAAATTTGGAGAATAAAGGAACAATGATTTAAATCCAATGGCTGGGGGTCTGGGTAGATTTGTGATCCACTTCTTCTCAGGCAGGAATTACTTGCATATAGGACTAGAGTTCATGGACATTTTCCAAATGTTGAAACGACTGTATTTTTCTTTATCTTCTGTCTGTATGATGTTTATTTTCTGCATTCCTTGTCACTCTTGACTTGCTACTTATCCTAAAGAGACACCCAAACACTAAATATTGTTTCCCTCCCTTCCAAAAGTACTATAGTAAAGGTTGCAGAGAATAAAATTGCTAGCCCTTTTTCCTTGTTGTAAATGTGGATCCCAACTGAGAAATACAATATAAAAAATAGACACTGGAAAAGAAAATAGCAGCTTGACATTAGTAAAAGCTGGATTAGAGGATGTGTATTAGGCCTGCAGACAAATAAGCTTGCAAACACTTTCCCCTAGAAGCAGAACAGTACATGCCACACCCACGGGGCAGGCCTCTTTTGGTATGGGGGAGCATTCACGCCAACCTGTCTTCCAAACAGGGAGCCCCAGGATGGACTAAGTGCCCAGTACTTTCCCCTGGACTCCTCCATCAGATAAGTCTTCAGTGAGGGGGGAGTCAGGGGTGGCACAGGCCAGGAATGTAACTTCCATCCACATGGAAACAAGAGGGCAGAAAGAAAGGAGGATGTCCCTCCACAGAGCTGTTTGTTCTTTAAACTTGGATTTTCCCAAGGCATACTGGAGTTCCTTCCTACAGCACTGACTTGTGATTCCAGGGAACTTGTGCTGTCAGCAGGTTGATGTGTTTTCTCAAGTTGGAGTCTCAGTGAGACAGACTGGGATGGAGACAGCCCTGCAGGAAGTTTGTGGGGTGTGCTCTCACAATCAATGCCTGTCAGGGGGTGGAGGCAGGATTGGGCAGGGTAAAGTGCTGTGCAGTCACAACAAAGACCCCAGCTGATCCCCTGCTAGGGGCTGGGGGTCTGGGAGAGAGATGCCCAGTGTGCCCATCTATATGGGCCGGCAGGCTCCTCCTGAACTGAGCTAAGGGGGCTGGACTTTCCACCTTCACATGTACGGTCATTGGGAAGGGGGTGTAATTTGTAGTAGTGTGGCTCTCTCGGTAGATGGCAATTCCTAGAAAAGGGACTTATGTGTCAGTGGCCAACAGTTCCAGAAGCTGGTAAAGTGGCTGCTTCCATCCTGGAAGGAGGGGTCTGTAGATCCAGGCAGTGACTGTAGCATCCACTACTTCATTGAAGGAACCCAAACGCAAGACATACACCAACTAAAGCTCAAGGAACTAAAATGGAAGGTGTTATGGTTCTGTCTTCATCCTACGTTATTTCCAACAAGCACCCAACAAGCATTGCCACGTGGTCCTTCCTCCTCCACGCCACGAAGCATGAAATCTGTCACATTTCTCCCAGCTCTCTATAAAACTCTGTCCATGCACATCTTTTTCACATTAACTCTCGTCTTGCAGAGGTGTACACCTTCCCTTCAAAGTTTATCCCTTCCTGTTGATTCTCTTACCATATCCTTCAGAATCATTCCTCAGTATGTGATCTGTTATTCCCTTCGTTTTCAAGCTCACCCTCTCAACTAGTTCTTTCCCTAACCCTGTTTATATTATCTAGTTTATCTCATTCTTTTTTAAAATTTGTTTTTAAAGTTTTTTCAGAGATGGGGTATCACTTGTGTTGCCCAGACTAGCCTCAAACTTATGGTCTCCATGGATCCTCTCACCTAAGCTTCCTGAGAAGCTGGGACACACCATGCCTGGCTCTTCATTCTTAATTTTTTTAAAAAAGAAGTTTCATTCCTTGGATCCCCTTCTGGCTATCATTCATTTCCCAAATTCAGATGTATAGGAAATTTAACATCATTTCTAGAACTGAACTCTGTTTCTATTTTGAGCCTCCACTTTGCTACATGGTTGGAGACTTCCTATCTGCCTGGGATTGTGGTGAAGCTATAGAGGGATGGCGGTGGGGAGAAGGACTTGCATGGGAGCAATCCCTCTGGACAGAGAAGGGCTACTGGTCTCGGTTGTCTGTGCACACTGGTGTCCTCTGAGATACTGGTCATTGCCCCTTGAATGTCCTCAAAGTTACTTCTGATCTGTTCCTCTGTCCCCTCATTTCCATTTGCTGGTGTGTTGAAACCAAGCTGATCCTGCACCATCGTAGGACATGGGAATCTCAGAAATCGTCCTAAAGCCTGTGCAAACTCAGAAATCCTGATTGTACAGAAATTACTGTGTTCTGTGTTGCTGCCCAGGTTACACTGGCCCCAGGAAGCCCGGAGGGGCCTGAATGCCTTCATTCACCATCCAGGCATGTCTTGGTCCTTCCTTCCATCCAGGCTCCCTTAAAGAAAAAAAGCACAACTTTCCTCTTCTTTGGGAATCCTGAACCCTCTTTCTTGTACTGTCCCCACAGGGCAGGTAATAGAACCGGCCCTTCCCCAGAGACCCACCCATCTACTCCTGTCCTCTCTTCCTCCCGCTAAGCTGACATTCTTTCTAACGGTGGTGGTGGTGATGTGCATGAAACCTTGTTCTGACAGCATCACATCTTCTCCCTCATTCACTGTTTTAAGCCCCAGAGTCATTTCTGTTTCCCACTGAGGGAACTAAAAAGTCAGAGAAGGTCTTTTCCTCATGTCTCTGCTGTTATCTGTTTCCTGAGGCAAGGATCTTCTAGTTCATTGGACAGCCAGTAAGGGCCACAGGGAGTCAGAAAGTAGGGAACAACAGTTAATATCCCAAAGTAAAGTAATGCCCAGCTACATTTAAGCAAAGTGCCAGCCCAGAACTTGGCTCCCAGTAGGTTTCAATAAATATCAGTTTCTCCCCTCATCCTCAATTTGCCATTTTCTTTTAAACACAGTTCAACGAAGCTTTCAATCCCATTACACCACAAAATTACTTCAACCAAGGTAAGCAATAACTTCCCAGTTGTAAAATTCAGTAGGCACTTATCAGGGATTATCTTTTATTTTACCTCTGTGCAACGTTCACACTGCAAACGCTGCCCTCTTCCTGATATTCTCTCCTCCCTTGGCTTTCATAACTCCTTTTGTTTCTCTTCCCACCTGTTTGACTTTTTTTCCTCCATCTCCTTTTGGCCTCCAGTGTTAGTGCTTCCTAAGGTTTGGTTCTTACATCACATTGCCGCTCGGAGCCACTTACTCCATGCTCCAATGCAAGCCTCCATCCAAAGCAAGTCTTTTAGTCAGACCCCTCCATTTCCATATTCAAGAATGCTTCTGATACTAAATCAGTAGAGTGCTCACTGGAGCACTTGGCACAAAGTAAGAACTCAACTGCGTTAGCTATTGTGTGTATTGCTATATCTACCTGGAAGTCTCACAGGTGCATTTGCATTTTAACATGTCCAAAATGACTCATCTTCTTTTCTCTTCATAATCCCAGCCTCTTGCCAACCTTCTTCTCCAAAATGAGCAATAACAGCCATAGTGTATGCATGTTCATCCACACACACGCAGTCCACTCCTCCTCCTGGTGCCAGGAGGGGAGAATTCTGGGCATTATCCTTCATTCCTTCTTCTATTTACCACCCCTCTACCCACCATCTGATCACTCATTCCTGTCGATTCTACATCATCTTATACAAGTCTTCCTTCTCCCTCTCCACTGCCCCTGCATTCACATAGGCTCTTCTTTCCCCTTATGATAATTCAAGTCCAGTTTGAGCTTGAATTATCATATCACTCATGTCACTGAGACATATCTCATATCACAGAGACCCTCCCTGCACCCATTTTCTTTGAGTCCCCAGTGTTACTCTCTTGTGCTTTTTGGGAGACTCTTTTCACTGCAGGAACATCCTCCTCCCTCTGCCTGATCAACTTCGGACCTCACTTTAATGCTCAGCTAAAATATCATTAACCTGTCTTTAGGTTGACCTCACTCATTCCCTCTCATTTCACTATTAATTGCTCCCAGTGGTGTGTTCTCATATCCCTTTATAGACATTTCTCTCATAGCACTTAGTTGTATTATAATACATATACTATTATAATACATATACATATAATACTATAATACAACTAAGCGACTATAGTCGCTTACATCTCTCTGATAGCTGGAGCTCCTTGGAAGGAGACTCTGTGTTGAACTTACATCTATCTATAGACCTTTATCTATAGGGAGAGTCAAGTAACGTTTATGGAATTAAGTTGAAGTGAATGCCAAAATACGAACTGTATGATCTAAGGTTTAAAGCATTTTATCAGGGAAGACAATGGGACTGGTATATATGCAAATAAGTTTTATGATACCCTGAGTGGAGATTTAAGAAAAAGAGGGTTACCATCACCATCATTAAGGAGAGAGTGCATAAAGAGTAATGAAATTTGAAGACTGTCTTTTTCCTCACTCTTCATAAGTTTTCCCTTATGGATTAAAGAAGTTTCTGCTCATAAATATGATTTCTAGATGTCATGTAATTCAGACATTCTCAGATATTTGCGAGAAGAAGACAGCTATGAAGGAGCAACTTTTCAGAAGATGAGGGGTGGAAAGAGACAATGTAGGCAAGCACAACGTGTATTTAGCAAATTGTTATTCTCTGAACATTTATACTCAAGGATTCCAATAGTTCTTTGAATGAAGCAAGAAAAAGGTAAGGAGTTTAATTTAGACCCCAAAGTCCAATATTTTCTCAATTTTTAATACCTTGATAAAGAACAAAGGAAGGCACACCTCTCTTTGGTAATCATAGACATGAACGGGAAATCAAGGCAGTCTTACATTATTTAAAAAAATCTGGCCAGCGTGGTGGCTCATGTCTGTAGTCCCAGCACTTTGGGAGGCCAAGGCAGGTGGATCGCCTGAGGTCAGAGTTCGAGACTAGCCTGGCCAACATGGCAAAACTCCGTCTCTATTAAAAATACAAAAAAAAAAAAAAAATTAGCTGGGCGTGGTGGCACACACCTGCATTTCCAGCTACTTGGGAGGCTGGGGCAGGAGAATTGCTTGAACCCGGGAGGCGGAGGTTGCAGTGAGCTGAGAATGTGCCACTGCACTCCAGCCTGGGCAACAGAGCAAGACTCCATCTCAAAAAAAGGTATGTAAAAATTCAGTATTTGTAACTCATGCCTGTATCTAGAGGTTTTCATAGTTCAGCATGACCTTTATCCAAGTGACTGACTCTTATACAAATTGCACATTTATCTTTTTATTCTTGATTTTGTGGCATCTATACCATAGCATCTTCTGAGATAAAATTTCAATGTGTTCAACTTTAAATTGCTTAATAAAAAATTTGAGAAATTGGCCAAGGGCAAGAGTCTCTAAAAATATTTAATAGTAATGTAGGTAATAATGTATGAAAAAGGCAATTTGTTGCAACATATTTATCAAACAGAAATACAAACGTAGAGAAGATACTATTTTAATTAATTTTGTGCCTTGAACACCTGTTAAGTATCTTATTCAGTAATAGCTGATAATGTTTTAATACATGTAAGCACACATCTAAATAAGAAACGGAGAAAACAGTAATACAACAGAGAAGACTTCTTTTTTTTTGAGATAGAGACTCACTCTGTCACCCAAGCTGCAGTGCAGTGGTGCAATCACAGCTCAATGCAGTCTCAACCATCTGTGCTCAAGTTATCCTCTCACCTCAGCCCCTTCAACCACCAATAGCTGGGACTACAGGTATGAACCACCATGCCTGGTTAATTAAAAAAATAATAATTTTAGTAGAGACAAGGTCTTGTTATGCTGCCCAGGCTGGTCTCAAACTCCTGAGCTCAAGTGATTCTCCTGCCTTGTCCTCCCAAAATGCTGGGATTACAGGCATGAGCCACCATGCCTGGCTGAGAATATGCTTTTTAATATGAATTTTAGATTGACGTTTCAACTGAGATCTCAAGATGCAAAAGTATGAAATTTCAAGCTTGGTCACTATTATGAAGGAAAGAGTTCAAAATTGAGTCTATGACTCAAATAGGCTCATCCACTTAAAAATATATAAAATAGTGCAGAAAATTTGAGATAGAAGAGGTTTGTGAAGGGGAGACTTTACCTCTCACCTCCTGTGCAGAGATGAAGGATGCTTCTTCAGCTCATGCCGGGGCCTTCCATGGGCTTCCATGGGTTGTGTGGAGAGCTTGGGATGTGTTTCTTGCAATGGGGGGTGGACGTGGGGCAGGGGCATTTTGTGGACTGGGATCTGACTCCTATTCAGAAAATTGGGAAACAGGCTGCCCAGCTGCTTGGAAGAGAATGGTCTGCTAGGCAAAGGATGCTTGAATGTTTCCTGTGGCCCAGACAGGGTCCTGTGGGAGAGACAGAACTTGCCTGGAGCCATCTGGACTTGTGCCTAGGAGACTCTCTCCCTGAGCGGTGAGAAGACTCCAATAGGATTGAAGAAACAGAAGCTGAGGGGCCATCAGGAGTGCCGGTGTCACATATCACAGAGATTGCAGTTGGAGTACCTCAGAAGCAACTCTCCAAAAAGTCCCTAGACAGCTAGTGTTAAGCATGCACCAGCAGCCTCATGGGCGTGTGACCTGTACGGAATAAGGGCTTATATACTCAGTTTAATGCTCTGTTCTCAAAGTTTTAAAATTCTTAGCTCTTCTCCAGCAAGGGGCCCAGCATTTCCATTATGCATTGGGCCTTGCAAATCACGTAGCTGGTTCTGTGTGCTGGGCTGGGAGAATGCAAAGCTGGCTGACAACGGTACTAGCTGGGTAAGAACTGTTTTGTCCTTCACTCAGACTGACTGGTGGAGGGGAAGAGGAAAATAAGATAGATAAACAGAGAAACTGAGCCTGCCTGCTTTCCCCACTATGGCTTTTAGCCTAAAGAAAGTTTGAATTCTGGCCAGACAGGGTGGCTCACACTTGTAATCCCAGCACTGGAAGGCTGAGGAAGGCGAGTCATGAGGTCAGGAGATCGAGACCATCCTGGCCAACATGATGAAGCCCCATCTCTACTGAAAATATAGAAGTTAATTGGGTGTGGTGGTGTGCACCTATAATCCCAGCTACTCAGGAGGCTGAGGCAGGAGAATTGCTTGAACCCATGAGGTGGAGGTTGCAGTGAGCTGAGATCACACCACTGCACTCCAGCCTGGGCAACAGAGTGAGACTCTCAAAAAAAAAAAAAAAGTTTGAATTCTAAATCAAATTCAGAGCTTTGATTCAAATCCAATTACTGAATTGAGATAGTGTTTGCAATTTAAAATGGTCTGTCTAGTCAACAGAAAAATTCTCAGACTGACTTTCTCCTACTATGAAAAGCCAATGTTACTTAATGATAGCACAGAATCAACAATTGAAGGACTTCATAGTGCATTAAAATAGCGAGATGGAGATTTGAAACTTTTCAGTTAATCGTGAAAGTATTTTCACTAGCAGAATAAACTGTGTTATAAAATGGATGGGGAAGCTTTTTGGAACAGGACTGTATTTACATGGGATAACGTAGGAAGAAGTTGAGGTAACCGTTCAGGCAAAAGTTGGAGATTTACCATTATTATTTCACTGCTAGCTGTTTCATCGGCAAGTTCAATCCCCATAGAGCAGATTCAGAAACAACTAGAAATGCCTACCACCTCAGGAAGTTAAAATTATATACTAAAATGAGGCTTTGGGACTGCGTCTTTATTAATTTTATCGCATACCGTGATTCTCCTGCACAGCCAGGAATAATAATTGTGTATGCTTGTTGCTTTGGAATTAGAACATTAACTCTAGCTTGACGTTCCACAAGCAGTTATTTAATTGTGGTAACTTTCTATGACCCAAGTGTCCTGAAATAGTAAATGTAATGTCCAGAGATTGCTTAAGTTGCTAACAGATTTAGCTGTCTGAGAGTGAGAACATGAATGAAAAAAATTCATTCATACTCTAATAACATAGCAGAAAAATAAAATTTGACAACAAAATAAGAGGGAGGTTTCCACAGGGCTTTAAGTATTCCAGTTCCACATAGCACCAGATTAGTGATATATCTGGCCCCTGGCTATGCTCATAGGTGACTGTGCCTGAAGAAAGACATCAGGGGAAGGAAGAAAAAGACAATTAGTACTGATAACTATTGCAATGAACTGTATGGCTTAGTCATTTTGGGATGAAAACACCACAGACTGGGAGGTTTAACCAACAGAAATTCAAGCTATACCCTTTCAGAAATTGTTCTATTAATCATCTAGGATATATTAACTAATTACAGCTGTAGACTTAACATGGTTATTTCAGAACCAACCGTGGCAGAGAATGCCAACATAGATTTTTGTATTTGTCTGTAGCAGCTATTATTAGATTAATATAAATATGTTCACATTTATGGTAAAGGAAGTTTAGCTTGCTGACCACTCACTGTGTTTTAGGTATAATATTTCATAAAATTTAATTCACCTAAGTTGTTGAAATAGTTGTAACTGCCATTTCACAAATGAGGAAATTAAAGCTTAGAAAACTTAAGCAACTTGCCTGGGATGAGACAAATGATGCAGAGAGAGGATTTGAACTCTGGTCTGCAAGTCTCCAGAGCACTTTTATATGCTTTCCAATAAATCATTTTGCATTCCAAGAAGAAAATACTATATGAACTGTACTAGTATACAGATGAGTGCATTTGTTAAAACATTAGAACACGTGTTTCTTCCGCAAACACTTATTCTGTGCCTACTTTGTTCCATGCCCCACCCTAGGACAAAACACCCTTTCTATTAACACAGAAGAGCAGTAACTTAATTTTTGTTACATGATGCCCTGGCCTGCATTTTTGTGTTTTCTCAAATTCATAGATGGAAATCCTAACTTTCAAAGTGTGTTAGTAGATGGACCTTTGCGAGGTGATTAAGTCATGAGGGTTTGAGCCCTCAAGAATGAGATGAGTGCCCTTATAAAAGAGGCTTAAGATGGCTGGGCAATTCACTCATGCTTGTGGTCTCAGCTACTCAGGAGGCTGAGGCAGAAGGATTGCTTGAGCCCAGGAGTTCCAGGCTACAGTGGGCTACGATCATGCCACTGCACTCCAGCCTGGGTGACAGAATGAGACCCTGTCTCCAAAAAAAAAAAGAGGTTCAATAGAGTTCCCTCATTCTTTCTAAAATGTGAGGACACAGCAAGAAGTCACCATCTACAAACCAGGAAACAGAACTCTCTTTAGACACCAAATCTGCTGGTACCTTGATCTTGGACTTCCCAGCCTCCAGAACTATGAGAAATAAATTTCTGTTCTTTATATGCTACCTAGTTGATGGTATTTTGTTATAGCAGCCTGAAGGGACTTAGACACAGATGCTCTGAAATTCTAAATATCCTTCCAGTTTTAGTTACTACCAAGTAATGAGGGAAACGCCAAGAAATAGCTCAGTACCAAATTCAGACATTGGTGGTAAAGAAGAGTGAACATTTTTCTTAAAATGCATAAATAACTACTATTGAGAAATGTTAGTCCTAAGAATATTTGGTGTAATAAAGACTGAAGGCTTTCTCTGCAAAATTTAGGAGGGACATTTCCAGGGATGAACATGCTGGCTGCACCCCAGGTTACTGGATGCGATGGCAAAGTAGAAAAAAAATCTAGCCTGCACTCTGTACGGAGTACCAACATACTACAATTGGCAGATTCTGCTAAATTCATACAGGCATAGTCTGAAAGAACAATGTTATTTAAATAAGTAATAGTTATAATTAATAGTAATTCTATTATAAAATCAGACATACTTTTATTATGGACATTTATGAAACTACTACTGTAGTCCATAAACAAAAATAGAGCAGAAATAAAAACTTACAATTCTTCAAATACGTGAAGCCCAGAGTATGTAACTCATTCTCATATACTTAATTTTAGGGTTTAATCCATCTAAGATTTAATACAATCTAACTAGACTAGGCAAAATATTTTGAGGTAGTATGGGTCATGACACCTTCAGCTCTTATAAGCATATTGACATTAAATTTGGGAACAAATGAACATCTCACTGATAAGAGGTATCTAGCAATTCAGTAATTCCAGATACCCAAACTCTCAAAAGTTAAGTATTTAAAGTTTCATATACACTTTTTAGTGCTGGTGTCATAAGGGAATATTTTCTTAAAAATAAAAAGCAAGTTGGGGGTACTATGGAATAAAAATATGACCCATTTTTGTGTTTTACAGCAAGAAACCTGTAACCCCAAAATTTTGCCAATAGTAACTGTGAGAGGTCTAATAATTATGGGAATACATTATGTGTATTTTTTAGATAAAAAGAAATAGGATGAAGTCAGTTTATTAATCAGCTCATAGCCTGCCGGGAAATAAGGGAACAGGGGTAAGGCACAGTGGAGGGCTTTATCTCAGACGGACTGCGTTATCTTAAAATGGCAAATTAAAATGGCAAATTTTTGTTCCACGGTGGTCAGGGAAACAAGTTTCCCCTACAAATGGAGAAAACGGAATTTTAAAAAAATAACCCTTTTAGTTGGTTTCCTACTCCTGTCCACAATCCCAATAGATGGACATTTCAGAAAAGACGTGAAGCAAGATGTGTAAATATTAATACAACACACTATATAAATACCAGGGGTGCTTTAGTATAAAAGAATGACTACCATAAGAGTTGTCAGGACACAGAAAAGCAGAGAACGAAGTGCATGTCAGGAGAAGGAACTCTTCGCAGAAAGAAGCCTCAGGCATTAACAAAAGCGTTGCAATGGGAGAAAATAACAGGTACATCAACAAGGCAAGAGCCACGTGGCGGGATAATAGGGATGCTGGCCTAGTGTTTCCAGAAGCGACAAAACCTGTAAACTTTCATAACTTTCTGAAGTGTGCTGCATGGTAAAATATGGTCATTCTGCAAAAAAGTGTCCCCAATGTGTAGTCTCAGGGGTCATGGACTTCAAAAGAAACGGTCTCCTCGTAGTGAATGTAGTAACTCGTGGCTTTCCCAAAGTCATTGAAAACGAATATCCCTAAAAAGGGTGTGATTTTAAGAGTGAATTACGATTCGCCCGCAAGCTGTGTACCGTGTGTGGACGAGTGCTTACAGCCAGAGGTGCGGGAAGGCCGTTCGGAGAGGTGTTCTTGGTCTGCGGTGGTCTCCAGGGCTAATCAGGAACGGTTCGTGCTACGGACTGACCCCGGGTCCCTCTTCCCCGAGGCGCAGGGGTGGGGTCGGCTCCCGGCCAGCTCCGCGCTCTTGGGTTCCTTCCTCATTGGGCACCGCCCACCTCGTGGGCTTCCAGGTGCGAGCCCTCACGCCTGGCTGATTTCCCCGAGGGGCCGCGGCGGGCCAGAGGAGACGCCCGGGGTCTCGCGGTGCGCCCGTCCGCGGCCAGGGCCGGTGCGTGGGTGCGCGGAGGAAGCGGCTGGGCGAGGAGCCTCTGTTCTCAGGCCTCGGGTGCCCGCCAAGGGCCACGCGGGCGCGGGGGAAACCCAGAACTTCCCGCCCGGGAACGACTGCCCCCGCTCCCGGCTCTGGCTGGCTAGGGGGATGTTCTCGCGAGAGGAGAGGGGGCGCGGGGCGCCGCGGGTTTAGGGGCGCGGGGAAGCCTGAGGACCAGGGCCGGGCAGGGAGGGGAGCAGAGGCGGCGGGCAGGGCCGGGGACGCGGGGAAGCCGCTCCCGCCAGTCGCCGAGAGCCAGCCCCTGACGTCAGGAGTTTTCCTCAAAGTCAACAACAAGCCCCGCGGCGGCGGCGGCGAGAACCGATCGGCGGCAGCCCCGAGCGGGAGAAAGGAGGGGGCGGGGAAGCGGCGGGGTCCCTTCAGCCAGGCGCAGCCCGGGAGGAGGCCGCAGACCCCCGCCCCGCTCCGGGCGCGCCCGGGGGCCTAGAGCCGCCGCCCCGCCGGCGTGACCCGGCCCCCGCCCGAGCGGTGTTTTCTGGTGATGAATTTGTAGCCGATATCCGATTCCCAAGTAGAGTCTCCGCCTCCTCCTCCCCCCGCCGCCGCCCTCTCTCCTCCCTCCTCCTCCCGCCGCCGCCGCCGCCGCCGCCGCCTCCCGCTCCAGCTCCGCGGCCCGGCCCGGCCGGCTCCCTCCCTCCCTCCCCTGCAGCCCTTCGCTTGCCCTCCCGCCGGCCGCACCGGGCTCCAGGAGGCCAGAGGTTCTGTGGGGTGGGGGGAGGACAGGAGGGGAGGAGGAGGGAGGGGGGACCCCCGAGTCGCCCCCTCTCCTCCCCCCGCCCCCCCGGCTCCATCCTCCGCCGCCGCCCGAGCAGCTGCGGGGCCACCGCCGCCGCCTTTGCAGGTAACAGCCACCGCCCCCCACTCTCGTTCCCTCCCCGCCTGGCCTCCACTCCCTCCGGGCCCCCGGCCCAGGTGCGCCCTCCTTGCCACCCTCGGGCGGGGGGTGGCGGCGGGGTGGGGTGAGGCGGGGGCTTCTGGGTTGTCCCAGCGCCGGGGGCGTGGGCGGGGGCTGGGTCACCGGAGGCTTCGGGTGTGGGTGTGGAGGCCGGGGGATGCCCAGCGCGGTTGACACCGACACCCCCGCTTTCCGGGGGAAGCTGGGGGGCGGCGGTGCGCAGCGGGCCGGGGGAGGGGTGTTCCCGGCCTAGCGGTACTGTCTGTGTCTGGACTGCCCCGGCCCGGAGCCTCCTGTCTCTGCGCAGCTCTCGCTCCTTCCCCTCGCCCCTCCCCGCCCGGGCCGCGCGGCGTGGGGAGGGGGCGCCCGTCTGGACCGGGGACGGCGACGAGGTTATATAACGCGTGGAACGCCGGTGTCAATGTGTTTGGGTTGGGGGGAGGGAGCCGTCTGCTGCGCGCCCTGGCGCTGAGGCTGTCTGCGCGTGGGGTGGGGTGAAGGCGAGGATGTACAGGCGTCCCCGGGGTCTCCTTCCTTCCCCCACCCCCGCCACCGGCGCGCAGGAGAAGACGGCACTGGTGGGGTGGGGGTGTGTGTGGGAGGTGGGTAACGTGCTTGTCTGTGTTTTTAATAGTAGTGGGGTTTTGATCCGCTTGGGAGTTGTGTGCTAAGAATAGAAATGTGCGGAAGATGCTGGGTTTGGCTGATCCAGTGATGCTGTCGCTGCTGGCGGCGGCGGCGGCTGTGGCTGCAAGTAAACAAACCGGCCTCTTCCTTGTCCACCTCCTCTTGCGCATCGGTCCGCATCAGCCATGATGCCGGTGGGGCCCTTCAGAGCCCAAAGTTGAAGCCTAGCTGGTTGCTCTGTTGACCCTGACGCCAAGGCGGGATCATCCCTTGTCTGGGATTTCCCGGGAATTTTCAGTTAGCCAGAGATGGAGAACCTCGTTGAGGCCAGGTTTTTTCCAATGCCAGTATTTACTGTTTACGTTCTGAAAGCAGAGGAAATGCTTACCCATAAGTCAAAGCTGGGATGCTCACATTTCTTCCATCAAAATAATGTTGTTATGAAAATAAAACCAACTCATTTCACCAATGTGGCATTTTGGTTGAAAGCCCGGTAGTTTGCAATTGATAAAGTTTCCAAATAGAAAGTCAACAGTGAAACCTATGTTTCTATATTGATTAATTTCTAGCTCCATTAAAATGGTCAAACTTCATTTTTAGTTATTGAGGCTAAAGATATACAACAGTGACTTTTTGTAGTTAATACATTGGCAGTTGTCTCAGTCAACAGTTTAGACATGTGTTCCATATTTGCTAAAGCATGGTCATATTACAGCTTTTAGTAGAACTATAAATCACTAGCCAACCACTGGGTTTTGTTTTTGGTAGAAACTCATTGGCTTAGGTTATATATTTATTTAGGAAAGCCAAAGGTGTAAGACTAATAAAGATGGTGTAGGAAATGAAGATTAGTTTTCAGAACTTGAGTATCACCTGCAAAATGTGTATAAACGAATATAAACATTCCAGGAGGTGGTTGTCTAAAACATGAAAATGTTTTATAATTAAAATAGCAACTTATTAATTACTAATTTTCCAAAGTTTATGACTTAATGCACAATTACGTGCAAGATATTTATCAGGACTAATTTTTTTCCTTTTGCTAGTACATTATCTTGATTTGGAAAATTTACCAAGGAGATTGTACTTGAAAGTTTACCAGGGAGATGGTACTTGATCTGTTTGTTTTCCTTACTGGGGTTGACCCCAATATCTTTGATTGGCTTGAGCTTCCAATATTAAAGTGAGGGAGGGCAAATATTACATGAATGAGACAGCGCTGAAATTTCGATGAATGTAGGGCTTTAGTTTTCAGTTGTGTGTTTGTATTGTGGATTTGCAGCATGTTTTCTTACAGCATTTAAAAAATAGTCCAAAGTAATCCTACAAAAATTATGAAATTATTTGTATTCATTTGGCTTCCTTTCCATAACTATTACTTGAGTGAATTGTTTTCCAATTTAAAATTAATTTTTGGCGTAATAATCTTGACATTGACTCTGAGTTGTATATTTCAGAGTACTTTTAAGTTTCTGCTTTGGACTTTTAAAGAATGTAATTTTATAGATGTAAAATATTTTAAATAAGATTATATTTAACAACTACTGGAGTGTGAACTGTTTACTGGTTTAAAAACTTTTAATACATTTCATTCAGAAAATTGCTGTTATTAGAAGGGATTTGTTTTCAGAGTCCCTGCAAATCTAAATAAACGTGTTGATGAAACTTACTAGGGAACAAATGTACTTAGCATACGGTCTTGTGGAAATAAAGACTTAAGATTTTTTAAACTGTAGCTTTTGATTTAAACATATGAAAAATTTTCTTATAAAAATACAGTGGAAATTTCCAGCTATCTGGGTTTTTTAAAAATGAGGAACCTGTTTTACAAATTGATTTTGTGGAAGTTTAGCCTTTACTTAAAGTTAGTGCATTTTTGTGAAAAGATAGCTATATTTTCTTTTGTTGTTTTATCTTTTGGTTCTAGAATTTGTCCTTGGGAAGATAAGGCAATTACTGTTAATAACTTGTTAATTGGATATTTAGCATGATTTGATAGAAGCTTGGCTTTATAGTGTGATTAAGTTTTGAAGTGTTTAAAAAGAAATTTAAAGCTATCTTAGATTTGAGCAACAAAATGTAAACTGAAAAACCATTTTCATTTTGTTTTGAGCAAATCAGGTTTGTAATCTGACTTGCATTTTTATTTTTAAGTCAATATGCATTAATGCACACAAATTTTGTTAGAAGATTTGTGTTACTCCAGGTGTCAGCATGTGCATCAATATTTTAAATCCTGGTCACACAGCATACCTTCTTCTGGAAAGATAGTCCTGAATCATCTGACAACAAATACTTTGTCATGATCTTTTGCATAGGACAGCATTAGATTCAGTTTAGAGTTAATGCTAACCAATGCCTGGTGAGCAGTTGCCATGTGCCAGGCACTGTTGTGTGTGCTCTACCTGTATTCATTTAATCATTGTAACAACCCCTGCTACACTTTTGAAAGTGATTTTCACGTAAGAAAAACTTACTGTGGCATTCTAAAAATGCCTTTTATTAAACTTTCCTAATTCTGCAACACTTTAAGTGTTTTCCTTAACTTGATTGTATCTGTTTAATAGAGTTAATAGTGACAGTTCTAAATTTGGATAATTTGGTACAATAATTTCCATAGCATCAAGTTAGTACAAAAAGTGTATTGACGCATTAACATTCCCATTCATTTGTTTAAAATGCCAAATTAAATACTTCACATGTTTATGTATTTTATTATAGCATCATAGTCTTTCATAAAATTAGATGTAAACTAATATTCTCTGCCAAGTAATCCTTAAATACTAGATAAAATTAATATATGCTTCTTGACCTGTTGATGTGTTTTTAAGTTCTGTTTCTTTTCAGTACTCTATCATCAACTACAGATATTTATCATTTCTAAATATTAACGGGAAAGTAAGAAGATATACTACAAGAAAACACTAGAATTTCAAATGAGAATTTTTCTTCCCTATATTAGATAATGCCTGTATATATGGATGGAATTTTAGAAATTTATAATTAAGAGATTCCCAAGACAGATTTTACAAGGATTTTACAGGTCTTAGATAAGAAAGCATCTGACTCTGGGGGACTAGGGGATGGGAGGGGAAGGAGGATAGTGTTTTCCAGTAACGGAGCTTAGCCCACATTTTGTCTTAGTTGAATTGCTGTTGGAATGTTTTATCTTCCAATTATAAAACTTTTCAGGATGTGAACTTTGTATATATAATCGTGTCTTTCACCTGTGGTGCCATCGGTATATGAAGTAGATACTCCATGGATTTTAACTTGAAGAATCATAAATATTAGCTCTGGAAGAGCTATAAAGCTATTCAAGAGTTAATCTAGTGTTATACTTTTATTTTTCTGGCTCAGAAAACTGAGGTATAGGTAATTAAAGTGATCATCACTTTGGGTGGGTCAGGGACTGAAGTTTCTTGGTCTGGTGCTCTTCCTAATGCACCATTGTGATGAACTTTGTTATAAGACTCTGTACCTATTAGTTACTCAGTTTAATCTGGGGTAAATCCAGTCAAGCTGGTTCTTGGTATTTAATGGAACATACATCAATTGCATTTTATGTATATGGATAGATTTTTTAAAAATTAGGCTTCCAAGACAGATTTTAAAATGATTTTTTACATGTATGTTGGAAAAATACGGCCAACTGTGCAACCAAATTTTTGTTTTTTTGAGACAGGTTCTCACTGTGTCACCCAGGCACAATCACCGTCTAGACTTCCTGGGCTCTTGGGCTCAGGTGACCCTCCCATCTCAGCCTCCTGAGTAGCTGGATCTACAGGCGCCTGTAATCATTCCTGGCTAATTTTTGTATTTTTTGTAGAGGTGGGGTTTTGCCACGTTACCCATGCTGGCTCTGAACGCCTGGGCTCAAGTGATCCGCCTGCCCCAGCTTCCCAAAGTGCTAGAATTACAGGTGTGTGCCACCGTGCCTGGCCACCTGAAATTCTTTTAGTAGCAGTCCCCAACTTGTCCTTGGTATTACAGGTGCCTTCTCATAGAGGCAGCCTACACTTCACAAGAGAAATGGAGGGAATAATTCATCCGTAGCTCGTTTAGTGATTTAGGTGAAACAGACATCTAATAAGCACTTTTCTATTAGTTTCAAATTAAAATATTAAGTATATCACCCAGTACAAATTGCTTTTTTATTTTTAATAATGGACCTGTTGATTGAAATGGTAGTCAGATGCCCTAAACAAGGGTAAGGAAACAGCCAGGAAAATGCTTCATGTTTTTGTAGAAATGTTTTAAAGTTAGTGAAATTGATTTTTTCAGAATTGGCAGTTTGGAAATAGCTAGGTGTGGTGGCGTGCACCTGTAATCCCAGCTACTTGGGAGACTGAGGCAGGAGAGTCACTTGAACCTGGGAGGTGAAGGTTGCAGTGAGCCGAGATTGCACCACTGCACTCCAGGCTGGGCAACACAGCGAGACGGTCTCAGAAGACAAAATGAAAAACAGAATTGGCAGTATGGAAGAACTAATATGTTGGTTGAAAGTTCGGAGTTTTGCCTACTCAGATATTTTGCCATATTCTGAACTTCAGTGAAATTATCTATAGAAAGAGCTTTAAGAAAATCCCATAAAGTGCTCTAGAGAGAAAAGATCCAAGGTATATAGCTTATGTGGCTCATTTTCTCTATATGATGTGTGTGTGTGTGTGTGTGTGTGGTTTTTTTTTTAAACAGGATAGCATCCCTTAAAATAGGGAGACTGTCTTTGAATTATTTGAAGTACAGAGCAAATTGCCCTGAATTTCCTTTCTATTTCAGAGCATTTCTCTTCCTCAGATCCTTCTAAAAGTTTGATATAACCCTATGTATTTATTATGGTATATATTAGTTTTACTCACTTCTTGAAATCAGAAAATGCCACAGAATTGTATTGTAATTACTCTTGACAATCATTTGTTTTTCAAAGTAGCAACATTCTGTTGTATTTGAACTTCAGTTGTCCTTTACTAATTCAGTTTGGCTAGCATATATAAAGTATGTTAAAAAATTGTGGGGAGCAAATCCATTCTATGTAGTAATTACAGACAAAGAATTTAGAGAAAGTTGTATTATTGAATTGTATTCTGGCTTTTAACTTAGATATTAACTTACAGGGAATTATTAACCTATGAATTTTGTTCTTTGTAAAGAATTGCTGGGTGCCGTTTAACTTTATGTAAACTTACTTTTAGTCTTGTTATTTCATTTGTGATGCCTTAGTTATATTTAATTTTTAATTTATTTAAAAAATTTTACTTTTTGGACTCTTGAAAAATCTGATACTGAAAAAATATTCGGAACTATTTGCAAATGTTAATTACATGTTTTTGAGAGTTCATATTGTGTTACTTGGTAGAAGGCATACCAAACTGATATAAGACTTGAGGGTAGTCACTTTTTTTTTTTACTTGTTGCTAACTTGTTATAACTGTGGAGAAGTAATATTATTGGTTGGTCACAGGTTCAAAATTGTGGCCGTAATAACTACTGCACAGATTTGTTTTTTACAAATGAATTGATATATGTGAAAACTCTTTGATAAGTTACAAGTTTGGAAAATATTTTTATAAAGAAACCACATAGTAGTTTTACTTACCTCCCTGTAGTCCTTGTCACAGAGTAGACAATCAGTACATATTTATTGACTGAATAAGTATATGTGTGTTACATATTTTTGAGCTAATATTTTCAAAAGATGTTTGAAGAAGTTTAATTTTTGCTTGAAATTGAATGGCTGGTTGCTATAAGTAAACATATATCTTTTACAAATTCTTAAAAGTATCATTAAGAAAATATGCCATTCTTTCCCATTTTTGTTTCCATAATTGATTATTTTGGTTAGATTAATGCTATGATATATTGATAATATATTGATAATATTGATGGTTGTTTGGAGTTGAAACTCAATCTCAACAAAAATGGGGAAAAACTCAAGGAAAAAAAGGATAAGATTATTGTGTTCTAGTCCTCATGATTAATGGAGGTCTGTAGGAAACATTCCTTGAGGAATAGGGCAGATTATTTATTATAATTTTAATTCTAATTTATATATGTGTTTCTTTAATGTTTACATTCAGTTTTATTTTTAGTATGGCTTAATGCCATTCTCTGTTGATTTATATTTGTTTGCAAAGCCTGTTTTTTGTTAGCTGTCCAAAGCTGCATCTTCATTCCTTCATTCATCCACTCATTCATTTATTCCATATTTGTCAATATCACTTAAGTGCTAGGCACTATCAAATTGCTTTACTAAATTATAATGTGATTGGATGAAGTAAAATATGCACAATGTTTTGTAAATTATAAAATTACATTCCAATGCCATTATTATTATCATCAAATTCTCCAGTACTCAGTTCTGAATGCAGTTACCTTTAGTGTAACTGCTTTGTGTAAAATCTGAATTGAATCTGGCAAGAATTTTGTGTGAAACTTTATAAGAATGGGAAAAATGAAATTAGCAATGAGATGTTTAATGCAATGAGCTTAAAAGAAAAGTAAACCAAATTTTGTCTGCTATAGTTGATTGGATGGAACACATTTGTAGAAAAGTTAGGGCTGTATATAGAAGGAGGTGAACTTTTGTCTGCTCTAGGAAACGGATGACAAAGTTCCAGCTCATCTTGTGGATTAGTGTTTTTAGTTAACCTGGAAGACTGAATGGGAGAGCGTAGATGCTGTGGTGCAGGAGTGTTCCTGTTGTAGGAAAGTTAAAGAACATGGTTTGCTACTTACTAGTCAATAAAATTGTTTTTATACACAAAAGACAGCATTTATTTCTAACTTATGATAATTCCAGAGTAGTCTACCTATGACAGTTTTTAAAGTATGTTCAAATAATGTATCATTTTAGCCAGTAATGACCCAGGAGCAATTTTTAAAGCTGAAAATTATGATTATAGGCAATATTTGATAGTAGTTTAAGTGAAAATGGATAAAGCCATCTCTATAATATATGCTTGGGTTCACTGCCTCTGATGAAGATTGTAAATTCTGTCATGTTGATTTAACATATTTTAACAGTTTAATCTTCATTTTTTCTTTTTTTTTTTCTGCTTGGGTAGGGTATGGGATTTAACAGTTTAATCTTAAACATATGAGCACTGATAAAATTTATCTAAACTAGTTTTTAGGAACAATTTCATTATAAAACAAAATTGATTGATATTTGGGTGGGTCTGGATATTTCAGTGTTTTGTTTTATGCTAAAGAGGTAATACGTGAGTGGAAAGAGCATATGCCTGGTTGTCTGGTCCTGGTTGGCCATTTGGTGACTTTTTGATCTTGGACAAGTTACTTGATCTGTCTTGGTCTCTGTTTCTTCAGCTATAAAATGGGGGTCTCTCCAGCTTTAACATTCTGGTAATAAAATGTTCACTTCAAAAAATAGAATCAATTTTGAAAATGTTTTTTAGTGTTCTTTAAAAACACTAAATACATTATAATACAAGCCATTTTAATAGAAAGTATGTATTTATAGATGTTAATTGGATATATATTATTTTTTATTACTAATTATTACCCTAATCTCTCTTCTGTTTCCACTCCAAGAATAGTAAGATCTAAATTGTCTTTTACTCATATTATATAGTTTTATATATAAGAAACCAAGAATGGCCTTAATAGATGTTGAGCCCCTTGCTACAAGTATTACCAAGAGAAGTGCTACAGTGCAGCTCTTCTAGAGGCATCGTGCACTAGTGTCTGCCAGTTTTGAACTTAGAATTCTTTATGCAGTATAAGTAGTTAACCCTTTCAGTTATCTAGCTCTATATTATGTAGCCAGTTGGCCATGTTGGATTCTTTAGGATGTTACATCCAATTAAAATGATGTTTAGATTCTTTATTGAAGGTTTTTTTTTTTGAATGTGTGTGGTGAAATGAGTCTTGTCATTGTGTGACTATTTTCTATGACAGTAATAAATTTAGGCTTTGCTGAGATAAAGTTATACATATTTCTGTATTTTAGAACCTTTAATGTGCCAATAGTGATGTTTTAAGAGAAGGACATGTTTATATAATTTCCCACTTACTGGCCCACAGAATTTTTCTTTTTCATTTTTATTTTTCTAGAATTTCTCTAATTAAGTATTCTGTCAGACGTATTTTGGGAAAATACATCCAGATTCTAATACTCCCCCCCCCCCCTTTTTTTTAAAAAAAAAAAAAAAAGAGAGGGTCTCACTCTGTTACCCAGGCTGGAGTATGGTAGTACAGTTATTGCACCGCAGCTTCAAACTACTGGGCTCAAGCGATTTCTCCCACCTCAGCCTCCTGAGCAGCTGGGACTGCAGGTGCATGCCATGATGGCCAGCTAATTTTTCATTTTGTTTGTACGGACACGGTCTCACTTTGTTGCCCAGGCTCGCCTTCAACTCATGGACATAAGTGATCCTTCTGCCCTGGCCTCCCAAAGTGCTGGGATTACAAGCTAATATCCCTTTTTGACTGTCTACAGCAACAGACTCCCATGGTGATTTTGAGCAGTCTCAGCCTTACCTCTGGGTTCTGCCTGTGTCCCCATGATACATGAGGGTGGTGGTCTTCTATTCAGCTACATAGCTTGTGTCAGGCTGTTTAGTCAGGCTGTTTAGATAATGTTTAGTCTTTATTCCTGACTGCTAAATGGTTAGGCTCTACACTTAATTTGCATTGAAGAAAAACCTGTAATCTATTTTAGCACTAGCTTGGGAGTGTATCATTTATCACAACTCAAGTTGAGAGAGTATGTTTGTGCAGTCCATCTATCCATTTTTCTAATTATCTAAAATTCATGCATATGATTTTTGACCCCATAACACTGGTGTACCTGGACCACATTTTTTGGTTCCTTTCTGTGCAAATGGATTTACTCAATTTTATGTTGGCATTTTCCTTTTTAGTTTGAGAGCGACAATAAGAAATAACCCTATAAAACTCATTGCTGTGTATATGAGGATGTTTTTGAGGACTTCATTACAAACATCTTATGAAGAATACCCATGGAGTAAATTTGATTTGTGTCCTAGGAAAAGTTGTATTTCTTCTGAGGATTTTGTTTTTCCTTTTTAAAAAAATTTGTGCAGTGTTGACAATATGGGGGACCCCATCATTACAAAAAATAATTTTAAAAAAATTAGCCAGCCATGATGGTGTCTGCCTGTAGTCCAGCTACTCAGGAGGCTGTGGTGGGAGGATCACTTGAGCCCCAGTGGAGGCTGCAGTGACCTATGGTTGTGCCACTGTACTCTAGCCTGGGTGATGGGGGGAAACCTTATCTGAAAAAAAATTGTGGATGCTGTAAATATGAAAACCTATTGTGTTTTCTTATTTGCATTGTCTTAAGAGCTCCATGCCAAATTTGTGGCTTATCTTTCCCAAATAGGTATGCTTTGACTTTTTTTTTTTTTTTTTTTTTTAATCTTAAGGGAGTGTAGTTTTGGAATGCAGGAGTCAGACATCCTGGGATCAGACCTTGGCTCCATCATTTACTAGGTGTGTTGAAATTGAGCAAGTTGCTTAATCTGTGTGAGCCTCAGTTTCCTTATCTGTGAAATGGAGTTAATAGTATCCTCGTAAGATTAATCAAGATCACATAAGAATAATAGATGTAAGCATCTACAATAGTTCTTGGCACATCTTGAATACTCAATACTTGAATACTCAATTTTTTTTTTACTTTGACATTTCCTTTGTTTCACTTTACTTTACAAAATAATTGATTTCATATTATGTACTTGTTATAATCTATCTAAAATATTTCTTGGAACAAGCAGAATAAGAATACATAAATGACGGTTTCTTGGTACGTTGTATTTTACATTAATTAAAGTATTCACGGCCGGGCGAGTTGGCTCACTCCTTTAATCTCAGCACTTTGGGAGGCTGAAGTGGGAGATCATGAGACCAGGAGTTTGAGACCAGCCTGGCCAATATGGTGAAACCGTGTCTCTACTAAGAATACAAAAATTAGCTGGGCATGGTGGTGGTCACCTGTAGTCCCAACTACTCGGGAGGCTGAGGCAGAAGAATCGCTTGAACCAGAGAGGCGAAGGTTGCAGTGAGCCGAGATCATGCCACTGCACTCCAGCCTCGGTGATAGAGTGAGACTGTCTCAAAAAAAAAAAAAAAGTATTCACAATTGCTTCTGAAACTGCAGGGATTTAGGGCACTTAACTTTCATTCTCTTCCCTCATTCTTCACCTCAAATACACATCACCAAACAAATTTTCTGTATTATTTGGGTAGGTGTGACTGGTTTTCTTAAGACTTTTGTTGCAACCCCTTAGGTTAAAAGTTTCACTATCATTTGAAATTGGTCACAAGACTAGGGAAGTGCATTCACTATAGAACTATTTAGTAAATAAGTTCCCCAGTTTGAAGAGCTAGACTTTTATGTGAGGTCAGGCCAGTTGAAGACATTTACAAAGAAGTAGTTGTTTGTTATTGCTATGTGAGTTGCAAGAATGGAAAAAAAAGAAATTCTTTCTTCAATACTTCCTTCCAGGCTGAGTCATCACTAGAGAGTGGGAAGGGCAGCAGCAGAGAATCCAAACCCTAAAGCTGATATCACAAAGTACCGTTTCTCCAAGTTGGGGGCTCAGAGGGGAGTCATCATGAGCGATGTTACCATTGTGAAAGAAGGTTGGGTTCAGAAGAGGGGTAAGTGCTCCACAAACTGAAAATAATACGGTTGGTAAGAGTGCTAGCAGTGAGTGGTATCTTTGATCTTTTTTTCTGATGCTGTTAAAGTAAACTGTGACATGCTATTCTAGTAAGAGAGAAATGATATTTAACATGTATGTTGGGAATTTGCTTGTTATTAAGGTATTTGTAATTCTTGATTTTGGGCATTTATAATCTAGTTAAGTTAGGTTTGACTTTCTGGTATGTTGTGTGTATGCATGTTACAGAAAGTGTTATATTTTTCTGTGGTGTCTACGGCTCTATAATCTGGAGAGATACCTTTATAATCATTTAATATATGTAAAAGTACTATCTTGTCTGCATTTAATCACATCTAAATATATACATAAGAGAATGAAGCCAATTTGGATGGTGGCAGGGGAATGGCTTAAAATAGAAAATGGGATAGGGTTCGCCCACAAATTCATGGATTAATCCCATAAATTAGGTAAGTAAGCCCTAATGTAAAAGGCCAAATGAATACAAGGATTTTTTTGTGTGTGTATGTTTATGTTTAATTTCATATTTTTATTTTTCATTATCTAGGTGTAGTATACCTTGTTCACTCCTTCTTTAGATAAATGACTTAAGCACATTAATATTTTTTATTAAAGGAAGAACTCTTCAATATAACACTTAGTTTCTGTCATCTGTGAGATCACCTGTTTATGTGGTCAGTGTATTTATTAGAAATTTAGAGTTCAGATTAGTTGCTAGGCAACTACTGTTTACTCACATGGCCAAGTTGAGTAGGATGAGGACTGTTCCATTCTCAGAACTTTTTCATTCCTTTATATCTACTTTCTGGTTAAAAGTTGCCTCTTAATTTTTTTTTTCTTTTTCTTTTTTTTTTGAGACAGAGTCTCACTCTGTCACCCAGGCTGAAGTGCAGTGGTGTGATCTCAGCTCACTGCAGCCGCCACCTTCAGGGTTCAAGTGATTCTCCTGCCTCAGCCTCCGGAGTAGCTGGGACTGCAGGCGTGTACCACCATGCCCAGCTTATTTTTGCATTTTTTTAGAAGAGATGGGGTTCCACCATATTGGCCAGGCTGGTCTTGAACTCCTAACCTTGTAATCCTCCTGCCTCAGCCTCCCAAAGTGCTGGGATTACAAGTGTGAGCCACTGCGCCTGGCCTAAATATTAATTTTAATATTCTTTGAAGGTCTGTGATAAAGAAAAGCTGAAAAGCTGTTGTCATAGTTAAATGTGATTATGCATTATTTTTAAAATGAGCCTTATTGGGTTGTAACTTGCGTAATAAAATTAAGCAATGTTAAGTTATAATTTGATGAGTTTTGTTAGATATATACAGTAGTGTAGCAATCACTATGATCATGATATAGTGGTTATTTTCATTACCCCAAGAAGTTCTTTTGTTCTCCTTTGCAGCCCAGTCCTCCTCCCTGAACCCTGGCAACCATTTTATCTGCTGGTACTATAATTTTGCTTTTCTAGAATTTCATATAAATGGAATCATGCAATACACAGTTGTTTTGTGCCTGATTTCTTTTTACATGGTGTAATACTTTTAATATTCATCTCGTCATTAGTTTGTTCCTGTTTATGGTTGAATAGTGTTTCATGGTCTGGATATATCACAGTTTATCTGTTAAACACTTGTGGACATTTGGGCTGCTTCTAGTTTTTGGTTAATATGCATAAAAAGTGTGGGCATTTGAGTGCATGTCTTTGTGTAATATGTTTTCATTTGTCTTGGGTAATAACCTAGGAATGATATTGCTGGGTTGTATGGTAAGTGTATGCTTAACTTTATAAGAAGTGTTTAACAAACTGCTCAGCTGTTTTCCAATGTGCCTGACCATTTCTGTTGTCAAGTGTAATTTCTTTCAATGTCATTCTCTTGTTAGAAATTAGGGAAGTGTTTTCAGATTTCAGTGCTTTATAAAGGCTTTTTTGGTTTCCTTTTTAAACATATTTATATTATTTTCCTACTTTTTTTGGAGGAGGATGGCAAATCACTTAAACCTTTTTGCTTTCACAAGATTGTTGTGAGGGTTAAATGAGGTGATGGATGTGGATATATTTTTGACAGTTTTAACACAATGTAAGCTGTTGCTATCTCCACGTTTATCAAGGATTTAGGATGATTCTTGAGTCTGTTTAATTAATTATATCTTTGAAATACTGTAACAGAAAGTATTTAGTTTATGGATTATAGAAATGAGAAAAAATGAATAAGAATTTCCTATCGTTTTTCCTATAGTAGTCAGGGAAAGGGGTCTCACTAATGTGTATGTGCTTATTTGGAGATGAATAGTCGCATAAACATAAGAATTTAATACACAAAGGTATAACATGAAAAATACAAGTCTACTCCCTATCTTTTCTACCTCCGTTGTCAGAGGTAATCATTTTAGAACTTTTTTCCTATTTTTAATCTTCTCATAATTATGCCAATTTTAAATATACTAAACTTTAAGTAACCTATCTCATTGTAAAAAAAATAGAAGGATTTAACTTCTTTTTTTTTTTTTCTTTTTTTTTCTATATTTTCTGCTCTTTTTGCCAGAAGAGGGAAACAAGGATTTAACTTCTAATACGAATTCTACCTTCTTCCTTTTATTTATTTTTTGGTTGGCTTTATGATTAAACTTAGAGCTGTTTGACAATTTAGAGTGTTCAGACATTGTCTCTAAACTTGCCACTGTATAAGTTTTAAAAAAGAAATAGCATTCCTCCTCATCTTTCCCTTGAGTTCCTCACATTCCCTGTCTAGTTTATGCCAACTATAACATTTATTTTATATGTCAAGGTTTATAATAGTTACATTTGCTGATTCTGAAAGGCAGTTAAAATATTAGGTTATATAAATACGGCTAAACAAAGTGTTATGATTAAATTCTTAGAGAACAAATGGATTTATTTTATTTTACTTTAAGTTCTGGGATACATGCGCAGAACGTGCAGGTTTGTTACATAAGTATACATGTGCCATGGTAGTTTGCTGCACCTGTCAACCCATCACCTAGCTTTTAAGTCCTGCGTGCATTAGGTATTTGTCCTAATGTTCTCCCTCCCCTTGCCCCCCACCCCCCGGCAGGCCCTGGTGTGTGTGGTGATATTCACCTCCCTGTATCCATGTGTTCTCATTAGAGAGCAAATGGATTTCTTACACTCTTTTGATACTCCAGAGCTACCATACTTTAATTTGGTTTGTAGTTTGGACTGTGACTAATTTTCCTGGATTTTCTAATTGCCACATTTACCCTCTGTTGGTGGAAGAGTTCAGTCATTCATTATATCACCTAGTTATCCAGCTTTTTAATTATACTGTTGAAATTCTAGCATGGAGTTACTTCTTTTTGAAGATGATGTTCAACTAACATCATGTTATTTGATTTAATTCTTGGGCAAATTCTATATTTTCTTAGATCTTACATCTTTTCATTTTAGATTTGTCTTACCATTCTCTAGAGTACTTCCTTAAGTAACTTTTTCAGGAGGAATGTGTGTGGGTGCTTGTCAGTATAATGTTTGAAAATGTCTTTTTCACTTTCACACCTGATACATACATTGGCTGGATGTAGAACTCAAGTTTAAAATAATTTTCCTTCAGAATTTTGAAGGTTGCATTCATTCCACTGCCTTTTAGTAACCAGTTTTACTGATAAGGGATTTGATGCTAATAGGAATCATTTCTTTGTAGGCAGCCTGTTTTTTGTTCCCTAGAAGCTTTTTGTGTTGATGACTCCTTCTCTTTGGAATTATAAAGCTTAAGGAGGATGAGTTATAGTCCTTTTAAAAATCGTTATTTATTTTTGAAATTAAAATTTTTTTTTAGAGATAGTCTTGTTATATTGCCCAGGCTGGATTTGAACTGTGCTCAAGATCTCCTGCCTCAGCCTCTGCAGTAGGTAGGACTACAGGCTGTAGTCCTTTTTATATTCATTCCGTAAATGTTTGGTGAACCCTGGGAATATGAAAGTTTAGGTTTTTCTTCTACTCTGGGAAATCTTCTATAATTCGTTGATTACTTCTTTGTTTGTATCTTCTCTGTATTTATTTATTTGCTGAAGCTTCTGTATTGATTTGCTGTTTCAAAGGTTTTCTTTCATTTTCCATGTCTTTTCCTTCTTTCTGTCTCTTTTTTTAAATGGGAGATTTCCTTGACTTTTCTTTTGGCCCTTTACTGATTTATTTATTTCAGCTGTTACTTTGTATTTCTGGGAACCTTTTCTAGTTCATAGTCATCTGCTTTTATCTTATAGATGTAAGCTTTAATATTGAGACATAGACTTTAAATTTTTTTCTCCTCTTTGAATAACTCTTTCAATTTGTTACAATTCTTTTTTTGTGGTGTTAGTTTTCTTCACTGGTAATCTGTTTGCCTGTACATTCTAGTATGAAAAGTACTAGATTTATTAGCAGTACCCTCTGTTTTTTATTTTTCCCTGTATTTATAACAAGTTAGATTCACTAAATGAGGATTTGTGATGGTAGTAATTAACTACTCTTGAAAGCATTCATTGAAATACTGGGGGAAACTAAATTTGACATTTTTTCCTCCACTGTTTTTAATTTATTCCTTTAGAGATTTCAGTATTATTTAGCAATAATTTTGTATTTTAGTCAACTAAATTTGATTATGTAGTTTATTGTAATTTGGCTGGATTTTGGGTCAAAGAATTTCTTCCAAAAGAGCATTAACATATTTACTACTAATTTATCCTAGACAGAATATTATCACTTGAACTTTGGTGTACTCATTTGAAAATAAATATGATAAGATCTGCCTTCTCTATCTCACAGTGTGGTTGGGAGCATTATGAGGTAATGTGCATAGAGGAGTGTTTTAAAATTAAGTACTCAATAAAAGATATTGATATAATAAAGTTATATAGTTATTAGAATGTTGGTCTTTTTTCTCAAGCCTATATTTATGAATCAGTTCTTATCTCTTTTCCAGATATAATCCAATTTGTACTTTTAATGTGAGTTGTTTTTCAGTAAATACCTTCTTGGAAAATAAAAAAAGGACTGAAAGATAAATATTGATTATCATGTGGGGTACTTTCCTAACCTTAGTTATTAGTGATATATGAATAGCAAAATCTTTTTTTTTTTTTTTTTTTTACTTTTCTGGACAATTGAAAATGATAAGTATTGAGTTACCACATTAACATGGTATTGTTGTTAGAAATGGCAGTAAAAGAAACATGATGGGAGCAAACATCAAGTAAAGTATTATCTGCGTTTTCCTCCTTGATGGATCCAGGAGAGCTCCTTACAGCTTGGTTGCACATCAGCATAGGAGGTGTCTATGTATATATTAAATACTAACTAAATTATCTTGCTCAAAGATGAACCTGTAGGTATGTTCTAGGTGACTCTAAATCTCTAAATTCGATTTCAATACTTGTGTTAATTTTTTCCCTTCTAGTTAGTGGTAATATTTGCTATGAAGATACTTAGTGCATTAACAAAGTAGGAAATTTAACTAGTTTAAAAGGCCTAAATTATAGAATTAAATAAATTGCAATGATATTAAGGGCTTATTACAATTTATTAACTTTCATTTGCTTCGTAAAACTTTCATAAGAACCCAAGTAGTCTCTTACAAATGTGGAAAGCTAGTTTCTTGATAATAAATTAAAATCTAATGTATAATTAGTCATTTCATAATGTTACTGTTTCGAGATTCGTATAAATCTAGAGGTGGTTTTTATCATTAAAAGCATTTTGATGAAAATGCTGCATACATGTGTTATTTTATTATACTTTTAGTATCTAACAAATTGAACTTTCGTATTGTATTCTCCATATGTAACCAGTTTTAGCTATCAAATAACTTTTTCCCTTAGTTTTCCTTGTACTAACTTTGTCCTTTGAATAATATTTTTGTTATATTCCATGAAATGGTTTATTTACATTAACTAGAGTGTTGCTATTTGATAATTCCAGGGTAAAAATTTTATGTCTATGAGTTGTCTCACAAGATAGCTTAATTCTGCTGCACAAAATATACTTTAGCAACATAAAGATTGTGAGTAGGTTATGTTGTAAGATGTGATTGTTGTTATCTAGTCGAATTTAACAAGTTGTTATGGAAAACAAAATTTACAGTTTTTTGAGTGTTTAAGTTCAGGGGCCTTTTATTTTGTACATGCATGTGTTTTTTTTTGTTGTTGTTCATTTGTTGTTCACAAAGTGACTTTAGAAATATAAAATGATTAGGAGAAAGAAAATGACAGTATGATTTCCTGTTTACTACCCAGCAGCAAGCTTTTTTCCATAGAGAAAGAAGAGCTGTGGTAGCGACCGTGTAAACCACGTGGTACATTAGAGCAGCTCACTTTGACTGTTGAGGTTATACATGGAGAATAAACATAAGAAAATTAATTTTCTAATGGTATTGAAACTCTGAGATTTAACTAATATAGTTACAATACTGTAAAATTAGCTTTTCTTATAGTTTCAATATATTAGTTTTGAAAATTTCAACCAATAGAACCACATGGAGCAAACCATCAAATAAGCTTTCATGTACATTTTAGAGTTATAGAATTATAAAGTTGCTTTTACACACACACTTGCTCCTTCTCAATCAGCAATCAAGATTTATGTATTGATGATTACAAAATTATGATTGTATAATTGATGATTACAAGATTATGTAACTTGAAGTCTTATGAAATTCACTTACTAATATTAGTTTAAAGATTTTCTACATAGGTGGTCAAGTTATCTGTAAAGACGTACAGTTCTGCCTTTATCTTTTCAATCTTTATGCCTTTATCTTTTCAATCTTTATGCCTTTAATTTCTTTTTCTGGTTGTATTTCATTGGATAGGACCAATGAAATTTATTTCATTGAATAAAAGTGGTAAGAGTGGATTTTTTTTTTTTTTTTTTTTTTTTTTGGTGACGGAGTTTTGCTCTTGTTGCCCAGGCTAGAGTGCAGTGGCATCATCTCGACTCACTGCAAACTCTGCCCTCTGGGTTCAAGCGATTCTTCTGCCTCAAGACTCCCGAGCAGCTGGGATTACAGGCATGTGCCACCATGCCTGGCTCATTTTGTATTTTTAGTAGAGACAGGGTTTCTCCATGTTAGGCTGGTCTTGAACTCCTCACCTCAGGTGATCCGCCTTCCTCAGCCTCCCAAAGTGCTGGGATCAGAGGCGTGAGTCACCGTGTCCGGCAAGAGTAGGTATTTTGCCTTATTGCTCATCTTACAGGGAAAGCATTTATTTTACCACTAAGTATCATGTTAGCTGTTCTTTTTCTATTGCTGCCCTTTATCAGCTTGAAAAACTTCCCTACTATTCCTGGTTCAGAGAGGTTTTATCATGAGTGAGTGGCGGTCAGTTTTTTCTAAAGATTTTACTGCTTCTATTGAAATAGTCATTTGATTTTTTCCTTTGATTCTCTTAATATGGTGAATTACTTTCATTGATGGAATAAATTCCATTTGTTCATGATATATTTTAAAAATATATTACCAATATCAAAATTATTGATACTTTGCTAAGGGTTTTTTTTTTTTTTTTTTTTTGCATTTGCAAGAGCATTGATCTGTAAATTTCAGTTTTGATATCATGCTTATGCTGGATTCATAAAATAGGTTGGGAAGCATTTGTTTCTCATAAGATGGGTTGTATTTTTTTTCAGTGTGTGATAAAATGTGTAAGTGAAGCCATGGGTTGGAGCTTTCTTTGTGGGAAGATTTTTGATAATGAGATTTCTTTAGATACAAGGCTATCTATATTTTCTGTTTCCTCTTGTATCAGTTTTGGTAAATTGTGTTTTTTAAGGATTTTCTTTTCATCCAAGATGTTCCTCTAAGTTACTGGGTGTAAAGTTTTTAATATTCCTTATCCGTATTTTTTTAGTGGAGACAAGACCTCACTCTGTTGCCCAAGCTCATCTTGAAGTCCTTGCTTCAAGCAGTCTTCCCACCTTGTCCTCCCAAAGTGCTAGGATTGCAGATGTGAGCCACTGTGGCTGGGCCCATCTTCATTTTTGAAGGATTTTTAAAATTGTATATAGGATTCTAATTTGATAGTTGTTTTTTTCCATCATTTTAAATATGTCATTTCATTTTCTTCTGGCTACCATTGTTTCCGATGAAAAGTCAGCTGTTACTTTGACTTGCTGTTTCCCTGTATAGTCATGTGGCACTGATGTGGTTAGGCTTTGTGTCCACACCCAAATCTCATCTTGAAAATTATAATCCCTATGTGTCAAGGGAGAGACCAGGTGGAGGAAATTGAGTCATGGGGATGGTTTCCCCCAAGCTGTTCTCATGATACTGAGTTTTCATGAGATCTGATGGTTTTATAAGGGGCTCTTTCCCTTTCACTTAGCACCACTTCTTCCTGCTGCCTTGTGAAGAAGGTGCCTTCTTCCCCTTCTGCCATGATTGTAAGTTTCCTGAGGCCTCCCTAGCCATGCTGAACTGTGAATCAGTTAAACTTCTTTCCTTTATAAATTACCCAGTCTCCGGCAGCTTTTTTTTTTTTTTTTTAATTAAGATGGAGTCTTGCTGTGTCACCTAGGCTGAACTGCAGTGGCGCAGACTTGGCTCACTGCAACCTCCTCCTCCAAGGTTCAAGCAGTTCTCCTGCCTCAGCTTCCCAAGTAGCTGGGACTACAGGCATGTGCCACTGTGCTTGGCTAATTTGTGTATTTTCATTAGAGATGGGGTTTCACCATGTTGGCCAGGCTGGTCTTGAACACTTGACCTCAGGTGATCCACTCGCCTCGGCCTCTCGAAGTGCTGGGATTACATGTGTGAGCCACTGCGCCCGGTCTTGGGCAGTTTTTTACGGCAGCATGAAAATGGACTGCTACAGCCATATAATGATATTTTTGTCTATAACAGATTGCTAATGATAGTGGTCCCATGAAATTATAATATGGTATTTTACTATGCCTTTTCTATGTTTAGATACACTAATATTTATCATTATATTACAGTTGCCTACAGTGTTCAGTACATTAACATGCTGTACTGACATCTCCCTTTCACTTTTGAGCTATTTTGGCAGCTCTGAACTCTCATCTGTCTATTCAAGCTAGGTTTTCTGAGTTTTAGCCATTTCACTCTAGTTCCAAGGAATGGGAGAGCGCCTTGAGTAAAAAGCCATGTAAGTGCGAATATCATTTGTAGCTCCCTTCTTTAAAGTCAGTTTCCTTCAATTTCTGCCTGCTTTTGCAGCTTTTCTACTGCTTTCAAGTTGTCATTTTTTATATTTTATATAGAGTTTATAATTTTATATGTAGGCGGGTTAGTCTGATAAAAGTTGCTATACTACTACTGAGAGTGAAATTTTGCTAGGTATGTGATTTAACGTCTAGATACACAAATTTGTTTAAGCTTCACAATTCACACACTGTTGTATTCCAGTTTACTCTTATAACAAATTATGAGGTATAGAAGATTAGGAGAAGTAGGAATGCAATTTATAAAATTCATCAGAAATTATGAGGACTACAAGTTGAGTATGAAACTAATAGTTTAAACCAACTGAGTTCCAATCACTTATCTAGAAAGATAACTTAATCTTTTCTTAAGCACTTATGTAGAATTTCAAGCTAGAAGAGACATTAAAAGTTAGCTAGTCTTTCTTTCTTTCTATTTTAGAGATGAGTCTTGTTATATTGCTCAGGCTGGTTTGAAACTCCTGGCCTTCAGGAGTCCTCATATCTTGGCCTCCCAGAATGTTAGAATAACAGACGTGAGCCACTGTTGGTGGCCTCTCTAGTCTTATATCCATTCATTTGACAGGTTTGAAAACTGAAGCCGTATTTCAAGTTAGGTTTAGAGTCAGGACTATTACCTGAGATTTCTTTATTGCTGATCTTGGATACTTCATATTTTATTTCTTTCTTGACATTTAGGAATAGATTGGATTTCTTCAAAAAATAATTTTGTATCATCTTGGGGAGGGGCTCAGAAGTTTTGGGTGGAAAGGTTTAAAATCCATTGAGAATGGAAAAGGGAGAGTATCTTCCACCTTGTGGAATCCTCATACTGTTGAAGTAGTAGTTAGTCACTGCTCTACATCCCAGTGGAGAGTGCAGAGAAGCTGCACCTCTTGAACTTGTGTTTTCTTTCTTTGAGTAACTGTTGCCATAGTTTCTATATCCTTTGACGTAGAGAAAATTTCTTTAGTTATGTTGGTGGCATTTTATAATCAATCACATTACCTTTTGATGTGATAGCCCTGTACCTACCACTAATTTTCTGTTTTTGGTTATGCTAGTTTTTCTGCTTGGCATATTTTTCCCCTCTGTCTTTTTAAGTGAAAATCTCCTATGTCCTTCAAAGCCAAATTATATCACCTCTGCATTATTTACACAGATTGTGGTCTTACAAAATTAGAATGATTTCTTTTGTCTGTATAATACTGGAACAATTTCCTGTCTTTACCTCCTTATGACTTTTTATTGATTTGTTATTACATAGATCTGTTATTTCTCCTTTCCATTGTAAACTCCTTGGCAGCACTGAGTCCAATACAACTTTATATTTTGTACAGTTTATAATTTTCTTTCTGAAATACAGTTCACCATTATCTTGAACATAGTAGTCTCTTAATCAGTATTTGATGAAAGAATGAGGAAGAAAATAACAATTCTAGAAGTTCAAATACCAGTACGTCACAGATATTAGGGCAAGGGACTAGAATTGGGACAGCTGAGGCAAGGCAGGAAACACAGACTAGATCACGGTTATGAAAACAGCCTAATGTTCGGGAGAGGGTTTTGGTAAGGGCAGCACTGGAATTCTGGAACCATGGTGTATATCTGTTAAGTTTTTGTGTGCGGTAAAACAGACCTGACAGGGTAGGAATTGGTAGATTTGACTGAATGGTTATTCCTGGCAAAGGTGGTGGGCTGTACCCTTATTGCCCCAGAATGGACTAGTAAATAAGGTATCTAAATCAGGTAAGTGGGACAATAGATTGGGAGTATTGTGGTGTCTGTGGTTTGGAAGATTGATGCATATTTTAAGGGTAATTTTTGCTTTACTCTTAGAACTGTAAAGTACCTCTGATTTCATGAAACCTAACTTTCTAAGCCTGTAAGAAGAATCTTTTCTACTGTGTTTCTGATGGATCACCTATCTCAGATACTGTGAGCAACTAAAGTCTCACTATATCTGTCATTAATTTATAGCTCAGAACACTGGTGGTCTTTGTCTGCCCTCCTGAGCAATATAAAAAAAGTTCTGTATTCCATTTTATAGGCCTTCGATGTTTGAAGATTGCTATGATGTCTTCCTTCAAATCCCTCTTTTTAAGCAAAGTGTTCTTAATTCTTTATTATGCTTTTTATGAGAAAGGGTTTCCAGCCCTCTCATACATAGTATAGTTGTCCCCCAGTATCCATGGGGGATTGGTTCCAGGACTTGCTGGAGATACCAAAATCTGCCAATGCTCAAATCCTGTACTTAAAAATGGTATAGTATTTGCATACAACCTCACACACCCTCATGTATGCTTTAAATCATCTTTAAATTATTTACAATACCTAATCCACTGCAAATGCTATGTAAATATTCTATGTAAGTAGTTGTTACGCTGTCCTGTTTAGAGAATAATGACAAGGAAAAAAGTCTTAAGTGTTCAGTACAGATGATTTATTTTTTCTGAATATTTTTGATCTGTGGTTGGTTGAATCCACAGATAGGGAACCCATAGATGTGGAGCGCTGACTGTATTGGTGTCCTATGGTGGAAATAGCTCCGTTTGTCAATGTTTCTCTTACAACATAGTGCCCAGAAGTGAATGTGTTTGTGCAGGTGTGATTGGTGCAGGGAAAAAGACCAGTGAGACTGTTAGCCTCTTCTCATAATCTGTCATTGTAGGGGCCTTCAGTGTAGTCAAAGGCTGTGGCCACTTTTATTCAGTTTTACTCTTTAAAGGAACTTTTATTATATTTTGATTATATAAATCATTTACAAAGTCAATTTATTGTTCAGATGTTACCAGTTTACATTCCTAGCACTAATATGGAAGGTTTCTGCTTTCATATAGCATAGTCATTGCTGGGTGTTAATCTTTTTGGTTTTTGCCATTATATTGCTGTTTTATTTTACATTTCTTTGTTACCAAAGTTTAACGTTGTTTAAATGAATTGATTATTCTTGTTCTTATTCAAGTTTTAAATATGAGGCCTATCCTTAAACAGGTTTATAAATTTTATGTTCTTATTTATTTGTAAGAGCTTGTTGTGTATTGAGAATACCTTTATTTGATCTTTGTTGTGAATATTTTTCTAGTTTGAATATACCTTTTAATGTTACGGTATATTTTTACGTTGTAAAATGTTTTACTTGTTAAATAGTTAAATATATCAGACTTTTCCCACTCAAGGAGACCATTGAAGTGATAATTACAAATTCTTCACCTTTTTCCTTTGAGAATCATTATGATTAAAACCTAATCTAAGTATTATCTAAGTTATCTCCTTAAAAAGAGTCAAGCAGTAAATATATAGGATATGGTGTGATTCTTCTACTTCCATATTCTTTCTCAGAAATAACCACTGTCAAGTATTTCATGCCAATATAGAGCTAAAATTTTTCAGAAGTACTTTACTGGGAAAAAAATGCCAAACTATAGGTAGTATTTTCCGCTTGTCAAGAGATTCAGATTAAAGAGATTAGGCAGGGTCAGGAAGGGGGATAATTAAGGAAATGAGGCTTTTACACTTAATTCTATGTAAACATTGCATCTTTCTGTTTAGCCTCACATTACATAAATGATAGCATAATCACTTATTTTGTCTTGGAGATTTATCCATGCCATTGCAACCCGGAACTCAGAAAAAGTGACTAGTTTGACTTAACTTGCTCTTAGTAAATCTATTCTTTCTTCTTGTCCATCTACTTTAAAAATTTCAAAATACATCTGTTGCTTGAAACAACACAGGAGTTGGGCACAGACCATCTGCACAGTCAAAAATGCACATATAACCTTTAACTCCCCCACAACTCAACTGCTAATAGCCTACTGTTGACTGGTAGCCTCGTTGATAACATAAACAGTCTATTAACACACATTTTGCATGTTTTATGTAAAATGTACGGTATTTTTACAATGAAGAGAAAAAATGTTAAGCAAATCATGAGAGAAAACGTATTTTTCATCAAGGGGAAGTGGATCATCATAAAGGTCTTCATCCTTGATGTCTTCATGTCAAGTAGGCCGAGGAGGAGGAAGAGAAAGGGTTGGTGTTGCTATCTCAGGAGTGCCTGAGGCAGAAGTCAATCCAGGTACAAGGGGAGCCATTCCGTTAAACCCATGTTTTTAAGGGTCAGCTGTACCTATATATATCATATGAGTGTAATGGTTTAGAGGATGGAACTTAATTTCAAATTCTGGCTTTGTCATTTATTAGTGTCTGTGGGCAAAATCCTTAATCTGTCTTAAATTTCTCTGTAAAATGGAGATGATAAAAGTGCCTACTTTATATGGGTGTAAGAATCAAAGCTCATTATGTGTGATTAGCTCTGATCAGACTGCATGGGACATATTCAATAGTAAATAATAGCTATTTTATTTAATCTGTAGAATATTACTAGTTTGAGATGAACTTTACTTATGTTTAGTATTTACACTCATTCATTGTTTGCTTCTATACAGTCAGGATACTTGCCCTTTTAAGGGTTTTTTTTTTTAAACACTCTTCAGATGCTTTACATTGCTCAAAAATCACTGATACTAACTGGAACTCAAGGCGATAAGCTACTTGATAATTATCAATATCAATGTTTTCATTGGGATGTTTCTCTTTGGAGAAGACTAGTGTAAAAGAGGAGTTAATCAGTATTCTTTTCCTGTCATCTGGCCTTAATATTGTACTCTCTTCCTCAGGCTTTATATTTCATAATTAAAAAATTCATGTTTGTCTGTAGTAATTAAAAAAAAAATTCGTTGTATGATTTCCAACTTCTAATAGTTGTTTTCTATATTTGGTCTTCAATATGATACTGCTCCTATATTTTTCAACACTTTTTCTTAAATGAATTAGTACTATAGCAACAAGTACATACATTCATTTTTTCCCCCCTCACTCAGGATTGGGTAAGGCCAAATAGTTATCTTTTAATTCTTTGATTAAACTTTATGATTAAAAATACTTGCCGTAGAACACTAATTTCCTTGTCACATTTGGGAGCTAAGACATTTGATCTAAAATTCCTGGGTCAAGAATTAGAGGTTTAAGTTTATTTTTTGATGTAGAATACAAACCAGTATAGAAAAGCTAAAAATGAAAATGAAAGTAACAAAAATTGAGAAGACAGGGCAAGGGTATCTTAATTTCTCAATCTTTTTAGTAAGAAGTCAGTTGATGTGGTTTAATAGGTGACAAATCAAGAAACATTCACAATGCTAAAAGTATTAAAAGTGGCTGTTTTTAAGAAGTGGAATGGAGAATGAGGGCTTGTATGTATGTGCTCTTGTATGTATCGGAATGGTGGCAGAGATACTTCTATTTTTGTGTGTTATGTGCTTTTATGTACTACTGAGTTATCACTTTCTACATGTATTGGTTAATAAAACATCCTACATGAATCCAATTTATGAAAATAAAAGCATACTTTTATACATTGATAACGTATAAAAATTGGATGGAAATATACCAAAGTATTAAAAGTGGTTATTTCTGGGTATTGAATTTTTTCCTTCCTTATGTTATTTTGTATTTTGTAAGATTCCTAAAATGCATGTATTTTATTAATATGTTTTATAGAAAAAAATAGAGAAGATATTTAGGCCTTCCCAGCGTTTAATTTGTCCTGGGTTTAATTTGTCATACTTATTTGGCATCAGAATCCTTGTTTTCTATTCATACAAGTACTAGAACTTTTTGTAAATTAAAGAAATTGTATATCATATTATTTGAATGCTTAGTAACGGTGGCATTCTGCTGAAAATAACAAAACCTAGCCAACAGTAACAGCAAAAAAAGGACTTTTTTTTTTTTTTTTTTTTTTTTCCTCTTAAGGGTATAGGTGGGCAGTTATAATTAGCAGATCAGGATAGAATCATCAAAGATTGAAGCTGTCTCTGGTTTATCACCTTTAGCTTGTTTGCTTTTCATATCCTGGTTGCTTCAAGGTTTCAAGATGGCTGTAGTAATGGGCATTACATCTCTGTTCAAGGCAGTCAAATGGGATGGCTGGTGTCAGTCGCTCTGTCCCTTATGTTAGGAACGCAAAAACTTTTTCAGAAGCTGTCAATCAGACTTCCTTTTCCAGAACTGGGTTATGTGCCATCCCTAGCTGTGAGAAAGCAAGTATTTGGCTTTCAATTTCTGTAGTGGGAGATGGCAAGAGTTAAGGGGTTTCATAATTGATGTTATGTTAGTCAACCAGCAGTCTGGTACAAAAAGTTCTGGTAAATATAACTAATATTTGTGTACTTTAGTTCTCTATCAGCTATCCAGGAGAGACAGTAGCCTTTCTAGATGTCAGATTGACAAATTGGCACACCAACATTCTCTAAAACTTACTTTTGTGGGGTTATTCTGAGATGTAGCCATTTTGTCTTTTCTTAGTACTAGATTTATGCTCCCTTCTTAAAAAAAAAAGATGGTTTTGGTATCCTGAAGTGATAATGAATTATAAGGCACGTTTGTTAAATTGTTTCAATTGGTTTTATTCTTGTAGAATCCAAATTCCTGTTTCTAGCCAGTAACCTGAGAATTGTGAATTTTTAATGTAACAAGTCAACTGTGTAAGAGTTTTCATTTTTGTTTTTAAGTTAACAGTATTCAATGAAACGGCTAGTCACAGGTTTTATAGCTTATGACTCCACCTCTACCAACCCAAATAATACTGGGTCAGCCAAAAATATCCAAATTACATAGTTTGAAGTATTAGGTGTTATAGTTACTTGGATTTTCTTAAATCCACATATTTTAATGGTTATTATCCCTTATTTTCTTACTCCTCTGTCACTGACTTTTTTTTAAAAAAACTTTATGAGGCCAATTTATATAGTTGTCATAGGATTTTTTTTTTTTTTTAAGTCCTAAGATACAAGTGCGGGATGTGCAGATTTGTTACATAGGTAAACATGTGCCATGGTGGTTTGCTGTACCTGTCAGTCCATCATCTAGGTATTAAGCCCCACATGCATTAGCTATATATCCTGATGTTCTTTCTCCCCTCACCCACAACAGGCCCCAGTGTGTGGTGTTCCCCCCCCTGTGTCCATGTGTTCTCATTGTTCCATTCCTACTTAGAAGTGAGAACATATGGTATTTGGTTTTCTGTTCCTATGTTAGTTTGCTGAGGATAATGGTTTCTAGCTCCATCCATGTCCCTGCAAAGGACATTATCTCATTCGTTTTTATGGCTATGTAGTATTCCATGGTGTATGTGTACCACATTTTCTTTATCCAGTCTATCATTGATGGGCATTTGGGTTGATTCCACGTCTTTGCTATTAGGAATAGTGCTGCAATGAACATATGCTTGCATGTATCTTTATAATAGAATGATTTATATTCCTTTGGGTGTACATACCCTGTAATAGGATTGCTGGGTCAAATGGTGTTTCTGGTTCTAGGTCTCTGAGGAATCACCACACTGTCTTCCACAATGGTTGAACTAATTTGCTTTCTCACCAATGGTATACAAGCATTTCTGTTTCTCCACAGCTTCACTAGCATTTGTTGTTTCTTGACTTTTTAATAACTGCCATTCTGACTGGCATGAGATGGTATCTCCTTGTGGTTTTGATTTGAATTTCTTGAATGATCTGTGATACTGAGTTTTTAATGTTTTTTGGCTGCATGTTTGTCTTCTTTTGAAAAGTGTCTATGTCCTTTGCCCGCTGTTGAATGGGGTTGTTTTTTTTCTTGTAAATTTGTTTAAATTCCTTATAGATTCTGGATATTAGAACTTTGTTAAATGGCTAGATTGCAATTTTCTCCCATTCTGTAGGTTGTCTGTTCACTCTGATGATAGTTTCTTTTGCTGTGCAGAAGCTCTTTAGTTTAATTAGATCCCATTTGTCAATTTTTGCTTTTGTTACAATTACTTTTGATGTTTTCATAATGAAATTTTTGCCCGTGCCTATGTCCTGAATGGAATTACCTAGATTTTCTTCTAGGGATTTTATAATTTTGGGTGATATTAAGTCTTTAATCCATATTTGGTTAACTTTTGTGTATGGTATAAGAAAGGGCTCCAGTTTCAATTTTCTGCATACGGCTAGCCAGTTCTCCTAGGATCATTTGTTGAATAGGGAATCCTTTCCCTATTGCTTGTTTTTGTCAGTTTCGTCAAAGATGAGATGATTGTAGACCTGTGGTTTTATTTCTGAGATTTCTGTTTTGTTCCATTGGTCTACGTGTCTGTTTTGGTGCCAGTACCATGCTGTTTTGATTACTGTAGCCTTGTAGTATAGTTTGAAGTCAGGTAGCATGATGCCTCCAGCTTTGTTCTTTTTGATTAGGATTGTCTTGGCTATTCAGGCTCTTTTTACATTCCATATGAATTTTAAAGTAGTTTTTTCTTATTCTGTGAAGGATGTCAATGTTAGTTCAATGGGAATAGTACTGAATCTATAAATTACTTTGGACAGTATGGCCATTTTCACGATATTGATTCTTTCTGTCCATGAGTATGGAATGTTTTTCCATTTGTTTGTGTCCTCTCTGATTTCCTTGAGCAGTGGTTTGTAGTTTTCCTTGAAGAGGTCCTTCACTTCCCTTGTTAGCTCTGTTCCTAGGTATTTTGTTCTCTTTGTAGCAATTATGAATGGGAGTTCATTCATGATTTGGCTCTCTGCTTGTCTGTTCCTGCTGTATAGGAATGCTTGTGATTTTTACACATTGATTTTGTATTCTGAGACTTTGTTGAAGTTGCTTATTAGCTTAAGAAGCTTTTGGCTGAGATGATGGGGTTTTCTAGATATAGGATCATGTCATCTGCAGACAGACAGTTTGACTTCCTCTCTTCCTATTTGAGTATGCTTAATTTCTCTCTCTTGCCTGATTGCCTTGGTCAGAACTTCCAACACTGTGTTGAATAGAAGTGGTGAGAGAGGGCTTCCTTGTCTTATGCTGGTTTTCAAGGGGAGTGTTTCCAACTTTTTCCCATTCAGTATGATATTTGCTGTGGTTTTATTGTAAATGGCTCATATTATTTTGAGGTATGTTCTGTAAATACCTAATTAATTGAGAGTTTTTAACATTAAGGGGTGTTGAATTTTATCAAAGGCCTTTTCTGAGTCTTTTGAGATAATCACGTGGCTTTGTTTTTAGTTTTGTTTGTGATGAATTATGTTTATTAATTTGCTTATGTTGAACCAGCCTTGCATCCTGTGAATGAAGCTTACTCGATCGTGGTGAATAAGCTTTTTGATGTGTTGCTGGATTCAGTTTGCCAGCATTTTATTAAGGATTTTTGCATTGATATTCATCAGCAATATTGGCTGAAGTTTTCTTTTTTTGTTGTATCTCTGCCGGGTTTTGATATCATGATGATGCTGGCCTCAAAATGAGTTAGGGAGAAGTCCCTCCTCTTCGTTTGTTTGGAATAGTTTCAAAAGAAGTGGTACTAGCCCTTCTTTGTACCTCTGATAGAATTCAGCTGTAAATCTCTCTGGTCCTGGGCTTTTTTGGGTTAGTATGCCATTTATTACTGCCTCAATTTCAGAACTTATCATTGATCTATTCAGAGATTCAACTTCTTCCTGGTTGATTCCTGGGAGGGTGTATGTGCCAGGAATTTTTCCATTTCTTCTAGATTTTCTCGTTTATTTGCATAGAGGTGTTCATAGTATTCTCTGATGGTAGTTTTTATTTCTGTGGGGTCAGTGGTAATATCTCCTCTATCATTTTTTATTGAGTCTATTTGATTCTTCTCTCTTTTCTTTCTTATTAGTCTAGCTGGCGGTCTATTTTCTTTTTTAAAAAAAACCAGCTTCTGGATTCATTGATTTCTCCCCCCGACCCCCTAAAGAGTTTTTAGTGTCTCTATCTCCTTCCGTTCTGCTCTGATCTTGGTTATTTCTTGTCTTCTGCTAGCTTTGGGGTTTGTTTGCTCTTGGTTCTCTAGTTCTTTTACTTGTGATGTTAGGTTGTCAACTTGAGATCTTTCTAGTGTTTTGATGTGGGCATTTTAGTGCTATAAATTTCCCTATTAACACTGCTTTAGCTGCATCCCAGAGATTCTGGTGTGTTGTCTCTTTGTTCTCATTGATTTCAAGGAACTTCTTGGCTTCTGCCTTAATTTCATTATTTACCTGGGAGTCATTCAGGGGCAAGTTATTCAGTTTCCATGTAGTTGTGTGGTTTTGAGTGAGTTTCTTAATCTTGAGTTCTGATTTGATTGTGCTGTTGTCTGAGAGACTTTTATGATTTCAGTTTTCCTGCATTTGCTGAGGAGTGTTTTACTTCCAATTATGTGATTGATTTTAGAGTAATAAGTGCCATGTGGCACCAAGAAAAATGTATATTCTGTTGTCTTTGGATGGAGAGTTTTGTAGATATCTATCAGGTCCAGTTGATCCAGAGCTGAGTTCAAGTCTTGAATATCCTTGTTAATTTTCGGTCTTGATGATCTGTCTAATATTGATGGTGGGGTGTTAAAGTCTCCCACTGTTATTGTGTGGGAGTCTAAGTCTCTTTGTAGATCTCTAAGAACTTGTTTTATGAATCTTGATGCTCCTATATTGGGTGCATATATATTTAGGATAGTTAGCTTTTCTTATTGAATTGATCCCTTTACCATTATGTGACGCCCTTCTCTTTTGATCTTTGTTGGTTTAAAGTCTGTTTTGTCAGAAACTAGGATTGCAACCTCTGCTTTTTACTGCTTTCATTTGCTTCGTAAATATTCCTTCACTCCTTTATTTTGAGCCTATTTGTATCTTTGCATGTGACATGTGTCTCTTGAATACAGCACACTGATGGATCTTGACTGTTTATCCATCTGGTCCATCTGACAGCTTGCCATTCTGTGTCTTTTAATTGGGACATTTAGCCCATTTACATTTAAGGTTAATACTATTATGTGTGAATTTGATTCTGTTATCATGATGTTAGCTGGTTGTTTTGCAGACTTGTTGATGTAGTTGCTTCATAGTATCATTGGTCTTTGTACTTCAGTGTGTTTTTGCTAATAAAACAGTGGCTAATAATGGTTTTTCCTTTTCATATTTAGTGCTTGTGCAAAGCAGGCCTGGTGAATTCCCTCAGCAGTTGGTTGTGTGAAAAGGATTTTATTTCTCCTTCGCTTATAAAGCTTAGTTTGCCTGGACGTGAAACTCTGGGTTAAAAATTTTTTTTAAAAATGTTGAATATTAGTCCCTAATCTCTTCTGGCTTTTAGGGTTTCTGCTGAGGGGTCTACTGTTTGTCTGATGGGCTTCCCTTTGTAGGTGACCCGGCCTTTATCTCTGGCTGCCCTTAACATTTTTTCTTTCATTTCGACCTTGGAGAATCTGATGATTAGGTGTTTTAGGGTTGCTCTTCTCTCGGAGTATCCTACTGGGGTTCCCTGGATTTCCTGAATTTGAATGTTGGCCTGTCTTATTAGATTGGGGAAGTATTCCTGGATAATATCCTGAAGTATATATTCCAACTTGGTTCTGTTTTCCCCATCTCTATCAGGTACCCCAGTCAGTCATAGGTTCGGTCTTCTTACATAATCCCATAGTTCTGAGAGGTTTTCTTCATTCTTTTTCATTCCTGTTTCTCTAATCTTGTCTGCCTGTCTTACTTCAGGAAGATATTCTTTAAGCTCTGATATTCTTTCCTCCACTTAGTCTATTTGACTATTGATACTTGTGGCTGCACTGGGAAGTTCTTGTGTTGTGTTTTTCAGCTCTATCGAGTCATTTATGTTTCTCTCTAAACTGGTTATTCTGGTTAACAGCTCCTGTAATGTGTTATCATGGTTCATAGCTTCTTTGCATTGGGTTAGAACGTGCTCGTTTAGCTCAGCAAATTTTGTTATCCACCTTCTGAAGCCTACTTCTGTCAGTTCATCTAAGTGTTCACCTAGTTGTGTGCCCTTGCTGGAGTGGTGTTGTGATCATTTGGAGAAGAGGCACTCTGTTTTTTTGTTGATGATTTCTCATCTTCACGAGTTTATCTAGGTTAGATCTCTGAGGCTGCTGACCTTTGTATGGAGTTTTTGTGGGGACTTTTTTGTTGATACTGTTGTTGTTGCTTTCTAACAGTTAGGTCCCTCCTTCATAGGGCTGCTGCAGTTTTCTGGGGAACCATTCCGACCCTATTCACCTGGATCCCTCCCACACCTGGAGGTGTCACCAGTGGGGGCTGTAGAACAGCAAAAATGGCTGCCTGCTCCTTCCTCTGTGATTTCTGTCCCAGAGCGGCACTGTATAAAATGCCCCGGTGTAAGTCGGAATGCTCCTGTATAAGATGTTTGGCAATCCCGTTAGGGGTCTCTTTCAGGAGGCACAAGATCCAGGACTGCTAAATGAAGCAGTCTAACTGCCCCTTGGCAGAGGGGATGCGCTTTTCTGGGGGTTATCCTACTCGTCCAAACTACCTGGATGCCCCAGAGCCAGCAAGGGGAAAGAGTAAGTCTGCTGATGCAGAGATACTGTGACTGCCCGTCCCTGCAGGGGCTCAGTCCCAGGGAGAGCAGAGTTCTGTCCCTAAACTCCTGCTGGAGTTGGGCGGGAATTTTACCAGGGAGACCCTGCCTGGTGAGGAGGGATACGTCAGGATCTGACCTAAAGAGGCAGTCTGACCACCATCTGTCGCAGCTGCTGTGCTGTGCGGAATCCTCCTGGGTTTATACTGTCCAGGCTCCCCGGCACCAGCAGGGGAAAAACGGCAGATTGGAGCTACAGTGTTGGCCGCTGCCCCTCCCTACAGGAGCTCAGTCATCTTAGGCAGCAAGCAGTTGCAGTGATGGCTGCTCTTCCTTCCCTGGGGATTTTAGTCGTCTTGGTCAGCAGGCAGCCACAGTGATGACTACGGCCCTTTTCCCTGGGAACTCTGTAGTCTTAGGCATTCTCCACCTTAGTGGCCACCAAGAATCTGCACAGCTCCGTGCTTGGGACCCAAGGCTCTGGGGGCGTGGGCTCATGAGGGGGATATCCTGATCCACATGTTGCACAGATCTATGGAAAAAGCATGGTTTCCTGGGCAGGGTAGTGTGGTCACTCACTGCCTCCCTTGGCTAGGGGTGGGAGCTTCCCTTGCCCCATGTGGCTCCCGTGTGGGCCGTTGTGTCATCCTTCTTTTCCTCACTCTCCACGGGTTGTGCCAGCTGCCTGGTCAGTCCCAGTGAGAGAACCTGGATACCTCAGTTGCTGGTGCAGGATTCACTTGCTGTTTTTGTTGTTGTTGTTGTTTTCTTCTTTGTCTTTTTCTGTCTTTTTTGTCTTTTTTTCTCTCTCCTCCTCCCTCCCTTCCTTCCTTCCTCTGCAGCTGTTTCTAGTTGGCCATTTCGATTGGCCCTTGTCATTGTGATTTGTATGGACTTCTGTATAACATATTGCTGAATAAAATTATCAAATTAGACTTGTTTAAAAAAGTTAAGTCTTCATTGTTTTCATCAATTGTTGGATAAACTTTTATGTTAATTTTTCTTACCAGTTAGAGATACTATATTTATTCAATACCAAGCCATTTTTTTCTTAGTCCAAAAGAGTATTATTGCCTTATACTTTTGAGGAGTAAAAAATTTTTCTTGTAAATGAGCATATTTGTATCTAGTTTTTGGACACACTAATTTCTTTATTTACTTCTAGAGAAATACATGCCAGAAACTGGGATGTGTGAGATACTGAGATGAAGAAACACTTACTTGCCCTCATGAAGTTTAGAGTCTAGTGGGAAAAAAGGACTTTAAGATGAGTCAGTTTCGTCATCTATAAAATGGGGGTAATAGTACCTATCTACCTCATGAAGGTTATTGTGAGGATTCACTGAGTTACATTATGTAATAATGACTTAGAATTTTGCCGAGTACATAGTAAGCATTCTATAAATATTGGCTGCTGTTACTATTTCTACAAAATCAAGATTTGTACAAAGTGCTGTGGGAAGTGCAGACTAGGCAGGGTTGACTTTCTAGCAAGTCAGGGGAGCGATACAGTTTTATCCTGCTCTCAGTTCTACTTCACAGGTTCCTTGTTCATCTTTGCTACTCTGAAACTTAGTGTCTAGTAAGTTCTCAAAAACCGTTGAATGAATGAAGCAAAGAATGAGAATATACCTACCTAAGTGGGATTGTTAAGAAAGCTTCTTAAAACATCTTAAAATAGACGTGAATAAAATTTGAAGATGTAATATTGTAATTTAGCATTCATCTTCCATGCTTGACTTAATCCATGGATAGAATTTAGAATATTTTTTCAAGCAAGTAAATAATGGAAGATAGTTTAAGAAATGAAAAAGCTATTACTTTCAGCCAGGGTTTTGAAACAAGCTGGGTTTTCAAACTGTTTGTTTGAGACAGTCTTGTTCTATTACCCAGGGTGCAGTGACGTGATCTCAGCTCACTGCAAACTCAGCCTATCAGATTGAAGCGATTCTCCTGCCTCAGCCTTCTGAGTAGCTGGGACCACAGATGTGCGCCACCACGCCTGGCTAATTTTTGTATTTTTAATAGAGACAGGGTTTCATGGTGTTGGCCAGGCTGGTCACAAACTCCTGACCTCAAGTGATCCGTCTGCCTTGGCCTTCCAAAGTGCTGGGATTACAGGTGTGAGCCACCACGCCTGGCCTCAGGCAGTTTAAAATAATATTTTCTAGCAGGGTTTTGAAATACAAGTATCTTATACTACAGACTACAGACATTATGCATATATTTTGGCAGTGTTGTATTGTTGTGGATCATTATTGCTCCATCAGTTACCAGTGTTGTGTAATGGACTACCCCAACCTTTATTGGTTTAAGACAATAATGACTTTCTTTTTTCTCATGATTCTGTGGTTTGAGTCCACGGTTCTTTGGTGATCTCACCTAGAGTCGTTTCTATGGCTGCACTTAGAAGGTAGCTGAACTGAACTGAAAGATACTAGAATGGTTTATTCTCATATTTGGGTACTTGGTGGCTGAATGTTGGCTCAGAGTGCCTCAGTTCTCCTCCACATTGCCCTTCTCCAGCAAGGCAGCCTGGATTACTTTAGAGCATGTTACTACTAAGAATAGAAGCCACCAGCTCTTCTGAAGACTAGTTGCAGAAGTGGCAGATCTACATTTTTTTGTGCAACAAGTCACAAGATTCACCAGCTCAGATTCAAGAGGAATAGAAATAAATGGAGTCCATCTCTTCATAGGAAGAATGATGAGGAATTTGTGGCCTCCTTTAATCACCATGGTAGCATACCACCTTATTATCTTTGATTAGATATTTGTAGCCTATCCTCCTTATCTGTCCTTTCTGCCCTTATAAGTTTTATTTTTTATCTTTTTTTCCTCATTTCCTATGAATATTTGTAGTTTGTCTTCTCTTTCACTGGTTCAGATTTCTATTCTTTTGATACAAACTGTTTCTACAGTGGATTTTTGTTCTGCCTTTGTGTTGTTTTACTTTGCCTATGTGCTTTTCTTATCTTTTCTAGTTTACAAGTCTTGTATCCTACATTTTAAATGCCTTTTCTTGATATCATTTTATTTTAACTTTATGTAAGCTATTTAAAAATTTTACTCAGAATATAAATAACAGATGCAGAAGTAGCACTAAAGGTAGTGTCAGAAATCGTAGAGTGGTGCCTACCATGTTATGTTAGTGACATTAGAAGCCTATATCTTTAGTTTAGGGATCTAGTGGAACATGACCAGAGATCCCCTTTTGCCTGAGATACCTTCAGCTTTTGATCATCACTATTGAGTTAAATACTTTCACAAAATGAATGATAAATTAACCTGAGAATATAAGCTGTGTAAGCAAAACTTCACAATCTAAGTATAAAACAAGTGGAAAATGTTCTTCCTCATTCTACACATGAAATTTTGTAGTTCTTAGAAATAATTATTGGTCAGAAAACTCCTTTTGCCAATGTTTAATAGAACACATATTCATGAATATTGAGTTTACATCTTCCAGTGATACATAGTCATCCCATGATCCTAACAGTTCATGACCTTTGGAATCAGAGATCTTACTTTTACTCTGTATTAGATGTTCTCCCCCAATCCCACTACCTGCCTCTGTTGCAAGGCTGCCATCTTCTCAGCCTCCCAAATTGAATTTAACTGTCACTCCACTAGTTATCTATCACTGCATAACAGATTACCATGAAACTTAGTGCTTTAAAATAACAATAAGCCACAGTTTCTGTTGGCCAGGAATTCAAGACCAATGATGCAAAAGGCATAGGAAAACTACTATCAGCACTCCTGTTCAAACAAAGGACAGTTAGGAGGTGTGTGGGAGTCACTGATCCATAGCAGTTCTGAAATCCAGCAGGTGTTTTGAGGCAACACCTTGGATCTTTCTAAGATCTTAAAGGACTTTAAAGTCACGTCTTAAAAACGCCCTGGATATTTCTAAGGTCTTAAAGGACATGAAAGTCACATCTTCAGCTTGATCTGTAGATCATGTTTTCCCATGATGTCCTAGATTTGATCTTCTCCAGAATCCATTTCTTTTTTTTTTTTTTTTTTTGAGACAGAGTCTTGCTCTGTCACTAGGGGCCAGGCTGGAGGGCAGTGGCGCTATCTTGGCTCATTATAACCTTCACTGCCCGGGATCAAGCAATTCTCCTGCCTCAGCCTCCCGAGTAGCTGGGACTACAGGTGCGTGCCACCACACCCAGCTAATTTTTGTATTAGTAGAGATG